>PIJE02001042.1:0-90000 GCA_002895965.2 Coryphaenoides rupestris | reverse complement strand
AAATAAATACATTTTAAATGTAAGCTGAAGATAGTGAGAGAGCCTAGAGGTCGTGATGCAGCTATGACCGTCTGGTGTGTGTGTGTGTGTGTGTGTGTGTGTGTGTGTGTGTGTGTGTCCGGTGTGTGTGTGTGTGTGTGTGTGTGGCGTGGCGGCACAGCGGTGTGTGGGTATATGTGCATGCCTTTTTAATTGTTTGTTTTGTTGTTTGCGTGCGGCGGGCTAGCGCAGGAGGAGGCGGCGACACAATAGCAGCGGTGTTGGCCCAGCGTGCGCCCACTGGGTGGAGGCGGCGCTCCGACTGCTGGCGTCGCCCCCTGTCCCGGGGCCCGGGCACCCGGAGCTGCTGTTATGGCTGCTGACCTTCTACCACCACCCCACTAACCGCGGGCACCACAGGACACTGCAGCTGGTAACGAGCACACACACACAAACAAACACACCCACACACCACACACACACACACACACACACAGCACCACACACACACACACACACACACACACACACACACACACACACACACACACACACACCACACACACACACACACACACACTTTTATTTAGTATTTTGTAGCTTTGTAAGTTACCCTTACTTACCTGTATATACTTTGTTTAGTTTAGTATCATACGTCGTTCAGTTTTTACTTGCCTGTATGTACTGTACTTCACTTTTTGTACAACAAAAGCACAGCTCTGCTGTTGATCATTTGGAAGTACATTTAACATACTCTCTTATTTATATACTTGATTGCAGTGTTGTAATGTAACGAAGTACAAATACTTCGTTACTGTACTTAAGTAGAATTTTCACGTATCTGTACTTTACTTCGTTATTTATATTTCTGGCAACTTTCACTTTTACTCTCACTACATTTCCTAAATAAAATGTATACTTTTACTCCGATACATTTCTCCTAAGCATCTTCGTTACTCGTTACTACAAAATAAAATCATTAGAAATGTGTTAAGACCGCAGGTTTGGCGAATCACGCGCGAAACCAACCAGACGCGCAAAGCGCACGCGTACTGCTGCGGGCGCACGCGCTTTACTTCCGCTCCCATGGTAACGCATGGCGCGGTTCACACTGCGTCCCTGTGCGCAATCTCATAGAAATACATTGAATATGCACAATATCTGCATCATATTAAGTTAAATTAAGTCATACATTTTGCATACAACCAAAACAACATTCTAATAATAATAATAATAATAATAATAATAATAATAATTCTTATTATTATTAACATTCTATATAGTTTAGATATTTTTTTACTTTTACTTTTACTTTTACTTCCAATACTTAAGTACATTTAATATCAGAAAATTACTTTTGATACTTAAGTACAATAAATATCAGATACTTTAAGACTTTTACTCAAGTACATTTCTAAAAGGTGACTTTAACTTCTACCAAAGTCATTTTCTGGTAAGATACTTGTACTTTTACTCAAGTATCGCTTTCAAGTACTTTATACAAGACTGCTTGATTGCAATATCGCAGTTCTGTTTACATGCTTCTGTATTGTACAATATATCTCTAACTGTTTTTGTTTGTTTTATTTACCACTCGCTTTGGCAATGTAAATGTACGTTTCCCATGCCAATAAAGCTCTTTACATTGAATTGAATTGAATGATCGATATATAACACCCATCAATATATTGCAAGACCCTCTCAATATATCACAACACCCCACAATGTATTCCCTATGACACACAAGCATTGAACACAGAGTGACGATGCAAACCCTTGTTATTTTATTGCTTATACGATTTGTCTCTGGTATTTATATTATTTATATCACCTATTTGCTGCTACGTGATGTATTGTATGTATATTGTGTCTGTTTTCTTCATGGTGTGCTGTCTGATGTGTCGTGGATACAATAAAGTCAATCAAATCAAATCAAAATACATCAACAACACATCACTCAGTCCATAAGTCGCCCAGAAGACCGTCTGGTCAGAATGGTGAACGTTTTGGTGACTAAACTGTGAACTCGATCACAGAACAGACGTCTGGTGTTCAGATGTGTTCCCTGAGCTTCATGAATATGAGTATGAGTATGGATCAGAGGAGAGCAGGGGCCAGCTGGGGATGTGGAAGGTGTGAGCCCCCCCCACCCTACCACCCCTACATCGCTGGCCACTTGGTTCGCCCCATGGCAGGTGTGTGTGGAGGCGGGTCGCGCCATGTGCACTTGGCAGGGGGGGGGGGCGGCGGGCCAAGAACACACACACAAACACACACACACACACACACACACACACACACACACACACACACACACACACACACACACACACACACACACACACACACACACACACACACACACACACACACACACACACACACACACACACAGAAACACACACACACACACACACAGAAACACATACACACACACACACACACACACACAAACAGAGAAAGAAAGAAAGAGAAAGACAGAGAGAGAGAGACAGTCAGACAGACATGATCAGTAGTAATATATCAATACATGGACTGACAAAACCTAAAGTGATCACCAAAGCTAACAGACGTCCTGAAGCACAACAACAAAACAGCTGAAGTGAAGTCCACTAAGGATGCAAGTAAAGAACAAGAACCGTTACCTTGCACCACGGGCGCTTTGGGCCGCGCCACGGTCACCTTCTGCTTCTCCTCAACCACCAAGCGCAGGTAGTCGATCTCCTCGTCCAGGTCGGGGACCGCGTCCACGCCTGCAAGACACACAAACGATGGCAGAGCTGTGGATTCACCGTCAGACACGTCACGGTCCACGCCTGCAAGACACACAAACGATGGCAGAGCTGTGGATTCACCGTCAGACACGCGTCTCGGTGCGTCTCGGCGTGGAGAAGACGTCGCTCAGCCCTGACTTGACTGACGGCCTCCATAGACAAACACGATGGAGGCATCTGGTGGCTCCGGCCCGCGACAGACTGAGGTGAGGGTGAGGGTGGACCACCAAAGTACGCCAATGTTTTGTGTATTATTTAAAAGTAGTCATTTGAATTTATTTGCAATTGAACCATATTCCGTCATATACCTGAAGGCACACAGAGTATACCGAATATCTTACCTATATTTTTTATAGGTGGCTCGGTATTTTCATTCATAGTACTTTTCAACATCATGTGCAATATTCTCAATACCAGGTGCAATATTACTTTACTACCACTGCCAACTTTTCTATTGAAGTTAAGTTAAGTTATTTTTTTACGAAATGTTTGTTAGATTTATTGTTATTCTATTAGGCTTATACACTTTACATTTATCATTCTATTGTTTTTATTATTATGGTCTCTGGCACAAGAATTTCCTTCGGCATTAATAAAGTCTTATCTTATGATTATTATATAACAATGTGCTTCGCCAAATAAGTGCATGTAATCGCTTGTACCTTGAACCCAACGATCTATTCCTTAAAATAAAATAAATACATTTTAAATGTAAGCTGAAGATAGTGAGAGAGCCTAGAGGTCGTGATGCAGCTATGACCTGTGTGTGTGTGTGTGTGTGTGTGTGTGTGTGTGTGTGTGTGTGTGTGTGTGTGTTCCGGTGGTCCGGTAGTGCTGGTGGCGGCGTGGCGGACAGCGGGGGGGGGCGCCATGCCTTGTTTATTTGTTTGTTTGTTTGTTTGCGTGGCGGGGTAGCGAGGAGGAGGCGGGACAATAGCAGCGTGTTAACGGCCCTGCTGCCCAGACAGACGACGCATTCTGAGGAGTGGAAACCACCGTCGCCCGGGCAACCAGCGTGTGTGTGTGTGTGTGTGTGGCCACAGGAGGAAGCAACACAGGGGGTAGGAGAGGGTTGGGGGGTTAAGAGCACACACACACACACACACACACACACACACACACACACACACACACACACACACACACACACACACACACACACACACACACACACACACACACACACACACACACACACACACACACACACACACACACACACACTTTATTTAGTATTTTGTAGCTTTGTAAGTTACCCTTACTTACCTGTATATACTTTGTTTAGTTTAGTATCATACGTCGTTCAGTTTTTACTTGCCTGTATGTACTGTACTTCACTTTTTGCACAACAAAAGCACAGCTCTGCTGTTGATCATTTGGAAGTACATTTAACATACTCTCTTATTTATATACTTGATTGCAGTGTTGTAATGTAACGAAGTACAAATACTTCGTTACTGTACTTAAGTAGAATTTTCACGTATCTGTACTTTACTTCGTTATTTATATTTCTGGCAACTTTCACTTTTACTCTACACTACATTTCCTCAATAAAATGTATACTTTTACTCCGATACATTTCTCCTAAGCATCTTCGTTACTCGTTACTACAAAATAAAATCATTAGAAATGTGTTAAGACCGCAGGTTTGGCGAATCACGCGCGAAACCAACCAGACGCGCAAAGCGCACGCGTACTGCTGCGGGCGCGCGCGCTTTACTTCCGCTCCCATGGTAACGCATGGCGCGGTTCACACTGCGTCCCTGTGCGCAATCTCATAGAAATACATTGAATATGCACAATATCTGCATCATATTCAGTTAAATTAAGTTAAATCAAGTCATACATTTTGCATACAACCAAAACAACATTCTAATAATAATAACAATAGTAATAATAATAATAATAATAATCATTATTATAATTATTATTATTATTATTATTATTAGAATCAACGACTGATGCCACTTTTTTTTTTACTTTTACTTTAACTTTTACTTTTACTTCCAATACTTAAGTATCAAAAGTAATTTTCTGATATTAAATGTAGTTAAGTACAATAAATATCAGATACTTTAAGACTTTTACTCAAGTACATTTCTAAAAGGTGACTTTAACTTCTACCAAAGTCATTTTCTGGTAAGATACTTGTACTTTTACTCAAGTACTTTATACAAGACTGCTTGATTGCAATATCGCAGTTCTGTTTACATGCTTCTGTATTGTAGAATATATCTCTAACTGTTTTGATTTTGTTTTTATTTACCACTTGCTTTGGCATGTTTCCCATGCCAATAAAGCTCTTTGAATTGAATTGAATTGATCGATATATAACACCCATCAATATATTGCAAGACCCCCTCAATATATCACAACACCCCACAATGTATTCCCTATGACACACAAGCATTGAACACAGAGTGACGATGCAAACCCTTGTTATTTTATTGCTTATACGATTTGTCTCTGGTATTTATATTATTTCTACAACCTATTTGCTGCTACGTGATGTATTGTATGTATATTGTGTATGTTTTCTTCATGGTGTGCTGTCTGATGTGTCGTGGATACAATAAAGTCAATCAAATCAAATCAAAATACATCAACAACACATCACTCAGTCCATAAGTCGCCCAGAAGACCGTCTGGTCAGAATGGTGAACGTTTTTGGTGACTAAACTGTGAACTCGATCACAGAACAGACGTCTGGTGTTCAGACGTGTTCCCTGAGCTTCATGAATATGAGTATGAGTATGGATCAGAGGAGAGCAGGGGCCAGCTGGGGATGTGGAAGGTGTGAGCCCCCCCCACCCTACCACCCCTACATCGCTGGCCACTTGGTTCGCCCCATGGCAGGTGTGTGTGGAGGCGGGTCGCGCCATGTGCACTTGGCAGGGGGGGGGGGCGGCGGGCCAAGAACACACACACACACACACACCACACACAACACCACCACACACACCACACACACACACACACACACACACACACACACACACACACACACACACACACACACCACACACACACACACACACACACACACCTGCCATGGGGCGAACCAAGTGGCCAGCGATGTAGGGGGGGGGGGCTCACACCTTCCACATCCCCAGCTGGCCCCTGCTCTCCTCTGATCCATACTCATACTCATATTCATGAAGCTCAGGGAACACGTCTGAACACCAGACGTCTGTTCTGTGATCGAGTTCACAGTTTGGTCACTAAAACATTCACCATTCTGACCAGACGGTCTTCTGGGCGACTTATGGACTGAGTGATGTGTTGTTGATGTATTTTGATTTGATTTGATTGACTTTATTGTATCCACGACACATCAGACAGCACACCATGAAGAAAACAGACACAATATACATACAATACATCACGTAGCAGCAAATAGGTGATATAAATAATATAAATACCAGAGACAAATCGTATAAGCAATAAAATAACAAGGGTTTGCATCGTCACTCTGTGTTCAATGCTTGTGTGTCATAGGGAATACATTGTGGGGTGTTGTGATATATTGAGGGGGTCTTGCAATATATTGATGGGTGTTATATATCGATCAATTCAATTCAATTCAAAGAGCTTTATTGGCATGGGAAACATGCCAAAGCAAGTGGTAAATAAAAACAAAATCAAAACAGTTAGAGATATATTGTACAATACAGAAGCATGTAAACAGAACTGCGATATTGCAATCAAGCAGTCTTGTATAAAGTACTTGAAAGCGATACTTGAGTAAAAGTACAAGTATCTTACCAGAAAATGACTTTGGTAGAAGTTAAAGTCACCTTTTAGAAATGTACTTGAGTAAAAGTCTTAAAGTATCTGATATCTGCAGTGCTGCGTACTGCTGCGCTTACTTCCACTCCCATGTTACCAGACGCGGGAATTGATTGATATTGATGCTATGGTCACACTTTAGTGTGATTAAAACAAATATCTAAACTATATAGAATGTTAATAATAATAATAATATTATTATTATTATTATTATTATTATTATTATTATGAATGTTGTTTTGGTTGTATGCTAAATGTATGACTTGATTTAACTTAATTTAACTGAATATGATGCAGATATTGTGCATATTCAATGTATTTCTATGAGATTGCGCACAGGGACGCAGTGTGAACCGCGCCATGCGTTACCATGGGAGCGGAAGTAAAGCGCGTGCGCCCGCAGCAGTACGCGTGCGCTTTGCGCGTCTGGTTGGTTTCGCGCGTGATTCGCCAAACCTGCGGTCTTAACACATTTCTAATGATTTTATTTTGTAGTAACGAGTAACGAAGATGCTTAGGAGAAATGTATCGGAGTAAAAGTATACATTTTATTGAGGAAATGTAGTGGAGAGTAAAAGTGAAAGTTACCAGAAATATAAATAACGAAGTAAAGTACAGATACGTGAAAATTCTACTTAAGTACAGTAACGAAGTATTTGTACTTCGTTACATTACAAGACTGCAATCAAGTATATAAATAAGAGAGTATGTTAATGTACGTTTCCAAGTACCCAGTACATACAGGCAAGTAAAAACTGAACGACGTATGATACTAAACTAAACAAAGTATATACAGGTAAGTAAGGGTAACTTACAAAGCCTACAAAATACAAATAAAGTGTGTGTGTGTGTGTGTGTGTGTGTGTGTGTGTGTGTGTGTGTGTGTGTGTGTGTGTGTGTGTGTTGTGTGTGTGTGTGTTGGTGTGTGTGTGTGTGTGTTGTGTGTGTGGTGTGTGTGTGTGTGTGTGTGTGTGCTCTTAACCCCCAACCCTCTCCTACCCCCTGTGTTGCTTCCTCCTGTGGCCACACACACACACACACACACACACACACACACACACACGCTGGTGCCGGACGAGTTCTCCACTCCTCAGAATGCGTCGTCTGTCTGGGCAGCAGGGCCGTTAACACGCTGCTATTGTCCCGCCTCCTCCTCGCTACCCCGCCACGCAAACAAACAAACAAACAAACAAACAAACAAGGCATGGCGCCCCCCCCCGCTGTCCGCCACGCCGCCACCAGCACTACCAGACCACCGGAACACACACACACACACACACACACACACACACACACACACACACACACACACACACAGGTCATAGCTGCATCACGACCTCTAGGCTCTCTCACTATCTTCAGCTTACATTTAAAATGTATTTATTTTATTTTAAGGAATAGATCGTTGGGTTCAAGGTACAAGCGATTACATGCACTTATTTGGCGAAGCACATTGTTATATAATAATCATAAGATAAGACTTTATTAATGCCGAAGGAAATTCTTGTGCCAGAGACCATAATAATAAAAACAATAGAATGATAAATGTAAAGTGTATAAGCCTAATAGAATAACAATAAATCTAACAAACATTTCGTAAAAAAAATAACAACTTAACTTCAATAGAAAAGTTGGCAGTGGTAGTAAAGTAACATTGCACCTGGT
The DNA here is from genome assembly GCA_002895965.2 of Coryphaenoides rupestris. NCBI lineage: Eukaryota > Metazoa > Chordata > Actinopteri > Gadiformes > Macrouridae > Coryphaenoides > Coryphaenoides rupestris. Next base: position 81,793 of record PIJE02001042.1, on the reverse strand, counting down.
ATTGAGAATATTGCACATGATGTTGAAAAGTACTATTGCACACAATATTTACAACGATGAATGAAAATACCGAGCCACCTATAAAAAATATAGGTAAGATATTCGGTATACTCTGTGTGCCTTCAGGTATATGACGGAATATGGTTCAATTGCAAATAAATTCAAATGACGACTTTTAAATAATACACAAAACGTTGGTGTACTTTGGTGGTCCACCCTCACCCTCACCCTCAGTCTGTCGCGGGCCGGAGCCACCAGATGCCTCCATCGTGTTTGTCTATGGAGGCCGTCAGTCAAGTCAGGGCTGAGCGATGTCTTCTCCACGCCGAGACGCACCGAGACGCGTGTCTGACGGTGAATCCACAGCTCTGCCATCGTTTGTGTGTCTTGCAGGCGTGGACGCGGTCCCCGACCTGGACGAGGAGATCGACTACCTGCGCTTGGTGGTTGAGGAGAAGCAGAAGGTGACCGTGGCGCGGCCCAAAGCGCCCGTGGTGCAAGGTAACGGTTCTTGTTCTTTACTTGCATCCTTAGTGGACTTCACTTCAGCTGTTTTGTTGTTGTGCTTCAGGACGTCTGTTAGCTTTGGTGATCACTTTAGGTTTTGTCAGTCCATGTATTGATATATTACTACTGATCATGTCTGTCTGACTGTCTCTCTCTCTCTGTCTTTCTCTTTCTTTCTTTCTCTGTTTGTCTATCTGTCTTTCTCTCTCCCCCTCCCTCCCTCTCTCCCTCCATCAACGCTCTGTCTCTCTCCCCCTCCCTCCCTCTCTTCCTCCACATCGTCTCTCTCTCTCTCTCCAGTGAACACCTCTTCCCAAAACGAGAAGATCTTCTTGGACGCCGCGGCACCAGACCAGCGATCCGGCGGCCCCGCCCCCGCGGCGATGGCCTCGCGCCCCCGGGCCAGCAACACCACGGCCGCCCCCCCGGCCACCCGGGGCTCCTCCCAGTCGGGCCCCACCACGGGGCTGAGCGGGCGGGCCGGCCCCGTGGTGGGGCCCGCGGTGGGGCCGGCCCGCCCGCCCCTCGCCAGCGACAGCCTCATCATCGGTGAGTGTGGGAGGAACGGTAGCCGCCATTTAGTTTTTTTTCTCTGACGTCAACGAGGTGATTGTTGTTGTTGTTGTTGATGTTGTTGTTGTGGTTCCTGCAGTCCTGATCTGCCTGTGCATCGTGTTGGGAACAACGTTCATGGTCATCGCAGCCGCTTGCTACTTCAGGTGAGGACGCATTCATTCATTCATTAATTCATGACTACGGTCCTGTCCAGCGGCACCTGGTGGGCCGTGGCATTAACACTGCGAGGGTTCGGGGGTTCGATTCCCTGCCCGGGTCACCCATGCTAAGATAAGAGTGAACGCACTCAGAAAAACAAAGCGTGTCACTTCCTGTAAGCTAAAGATGACCCGGAATATAATAACTTGAGTCTTAAATCGCATTTTTATTACGTTATTGGTGTTTTATTAGACGCGTTACGGGCATGTTGACTGATCATACTGTATATTATTCGAATGATGCAACAATAAGACGATGGGATTGTGTTTCGATGACGAGGGCGTCTTCGGTGTGGCTGTAGAGTCTGTCTCACGGTGCCCCCCCCCCCCCCTCCCCCCCCCTCCTCCTCTCCCCCCTCCCTCCTCCCCTCCCCTCCCCCTCCCTCCCCTCTCCTCCCTCCACCTCCCCTCCCCCTCTCTCCTCCCCTCTCCTCCCCTCCTCCCTCCCCCTCCCCTCTCCTCCTCTCTCCTCCCCTCACCTCCCCTCCCTCCCCTCCCTCCCTCCCTCCCCTCCCCTCCCTCCTCCTCCCTCCCCTCACCTCCCTCACCTCCCTCTCCTCCCTCCACCTCCCTCCTCCTCCCCTCGCCTTCCACTCAACCTCCTCTCCTCCCCTCACCTCCCCTCTCCTTCTCCCTCCTCACCTCTCACGCTCACCTCACCTCCCTCCCTCCCCTCTCCTCCCTCCTCTCCCTCCTCTCACCTCACCTCCCCTCACTCCCCTCTCCTCACCTCCCCTCACCTCCTCTCACCTCCCCTCACCTCCTCTCACCTCCCCTCTCCTCACCTCCCCTCACCTCCTCTCACCTCCCCTCCCCTCTCACACACTCTGACATCCTGGCACTACTGTAGTGACTCAGTCATTCTAGTGGTGACGCCAATGTTCTCCTTAAATAGTGTGTTTGTTGACTGTACTTTTGGGTTTTCGCTTTTACATTTACATTTACATTTACATTTACATTTAGGGCATTTAGCAGACACTTTATCCAAAGCGACTTAATAATCATACAGTATTTGTCCAAAGAGAGAGTGAGACATCAATATATGGCTGACGGTATGGGAAGACTTGAGTAGAACAAGTTTCAAGCACGTTAACCGCTTGCTGGTAAACAGCAAGATAGCTTGGATAAGATGCTCCAAGAGGGGGTGGGATTCAAATACTTTATATTTATACTTTTAGTTTTCATTTATAGCTTCATTTCCATTTTGTACTTTGAATTTTGTGCAATTGTGACTGAAACAATCTCCCCCAGGATAAACACAGTACACAGAATCTGAAAATAATAACACATAATGGTGATTTCTGTATCCTAAAACGTATATTTTGTCCACACACACACCACACACACACACACCACACACACACGATGTACACCCCTGACTCTCCTGCCTCCTCTTCCTCAGACATAAACCAGAGCTGAAGGTCACGGACTCTGAGATCACGTCAGACGAGGAGGAGATCGGAGGAGACCTGACCGTGTACGAGTGTCCCGGGCTGGCACCGGTAGGCTGGACACACACACACACACACAGACACACAGACACACAGACACACACACACACACACACACTCACTCACTCACTCACTCACTCACTCACTCACTCACTCACTCACTCACTCACTCACTCACTCACTCACTCACTCACTCACTCACTGTGAGATCCTCTCTCTCCTTGTTTGACAGACAGGGGAGATGGAAGTGAAGAATCCGCTGTTCGACGACTCAACACTACAATACCCGGGGAACCAGAAGTGAACACACACCACGGAACACACACACACACACACAGACAGATAGACACAGACACACACACACACACACACACCGCTGGATGAATGACACCACAGTCCAGATGTGGCTGTAGCCGCTGGCTGGTGGTATATTCAGGTTCTGCCCAAAACGTGATCGCTTACTTACAGGGTTACACGATATCTTTTTATTTCTCATTATTTTATTTTTATTTTAGTCTTTGATTTGTCGCTGGGGTTTGTGGCTGCATTGTGAACCACCCACCGTCTCAGTTTCTCAGTATGTGTTTCACGTGTTACTATAGTTTCTGTTACACATGTTGCTGACATGTTATTAACTCTCATGTTCCCCTGAACAGAACTCGAAGCGTCTTTTCGTATTTATGTTACATTTACATTTACATTGTCACCTGTTACAGCTGCTTCCCAAAGTCTCAGTTTTAAATGTGATACAGATGCACTATGCTCTCACATTCATACTATCTCTCTCGCTCTCTCTCGCTCTTGCTCTCTCTCTCTCTCTCTCTCTCTCTCTCTCTCTCTCTCTGTCTCTAAGTGTGTGTGTCTCTCTCTCTCTCTCTCTCTTGCTCTTTGTCTCTAAGTGTGTGTCTCTCTCTTTCTGTCTCTTTCTCTGTCTGTCTCTCTCTCTCTGTCTGTCTCTCTCTCTCGCTCTGTCTTTCTGACTAGCTTTCTTTTGCACACACACACACACACACACACACACACACCACACACACACACACACACACACACACACACACACACACACACACGCCGTCTCTCTGGAACAAGGGTCCCTCTCCTGTGATGTCATTGTGATGCATCGGGGGGTCGCTGCTCAGCCACATTCTCGACTCCTGCATCGCGTCTTGTGTTACGTAAGCAGAGAGTCCCGGAGCAGAGCGACCAGGCGAGGGCTCCACACACCCAGAGACCCGCCACAGACCCTGCAGGCCGCCCTGCTAACATTACCACTGGTGTTTTACTCCCTGTTATATAAAGTGTGCATATCTAGATTTTAAATATATAATATATAATATATGACTAAGTATGATATGGTTTAACTAAAGGTGTCTGTTGCATGGTTTGAGGGCACCGCGTCCGAGTGTCTCAACGCAACACTGGGAACACTTCAAGTGTTAACCTCTCGGGGACGACATGTCGGAAGTTTAACGAAGTTCAACAAAGTTTAACAAAGTTTGAAGAATGTAACGGCGGCCAGAAGTTGGCTCTGGTATCGTCTGCTAACTTCCCCCCGTCGCCCCGCTCCCAGTGAACCTGTCCTGCTGCAAGATTTACATACAAAAACAAAAAAAGTGAGATTATCCACTTTTTTTATATTTGTACATGCTGACATTTAAAAAATAAACTTTTTATCATGATGTATACACAAGTTTTTATTTACGACCTCCGGTTGGTCTGGGCTGTGAAATAAAGTGACCGAAACTTGGATTATAGATGATATGCAGAGGATCTTAGAAAAAGGAAACTATTTGTGTTAAGTTTATCACAAATTCAGCTTTACAACAATGAACAATACTACTTATAGCGTACATGAAATATTATAAAGATCTACATCCTTAAAAACCCACCAACACTTGAAAACAAAATGCAAGGGAATATAAATAAAACATGAAAAAAATATATCCCTGAACAAAAAGACAACCAGTAGTCTGGAGTCATGAGTCAGAGTCATGACTCTGACTCATGATTCCGAGATGGTGTGTTGGTTGTGTGTGTGTGTGTGTGTGTGTGTGTGTGCGTGCGTGTGTGTGTGTGTGTGGTGAGAGAGAGAAGGGAGTGTGAGAGAGTAGGGAGGGTGGGTGGGTGGGTGGTGGGGGGGTAGTTTGTTAACTGTCCCCTTTGAGATGAGACCCAAGAGCCATTAACATCTTTGTGTGTGTGTGTGCGTGTGTGTGTGTGTGTGAACCACATTAAAAAGCCATCATACTTGTTTGCGGGGGCGGATCAGGAAAGGAGTTTTCTAGAAACTGGTCGTCATGACAATCATACGCTTCTTAAGCCTCCAAAGCTTCTCGTTGTAACCGCAGACGTTTCATCTTCGTGTTCTTACTTTATGACCTTAGCGTGTTATCATGATGCATCAATGAGTTGAATCATCTGTTTTTAATTGTGGTGCGGTGAAGTAAAGAGAGCAGAAACTATAAATAAGTGTTCAGTAAGTCTGTTGTATCGTGAAGAAAAAGGGAAACTTTACGTTTCAAGAGTTTAATTGTCACAAACACATACAGGATGTGCAGTGAAATGAGAACGTGGCGATGCTGCCCAGGCGGAATGTGCCACAGAACAATACAAATATCATCAAATATCACAAGTTGTAGGGACAGAATCAGAACTATAACACTATTTGCAGTCTTCACAGCAAACAGAGCAGGTTGTTTTGGGCAAAACAGATTGGTATTTATTTTCTTAAAAGAAAAGAAAGTCATGTTTCCAGAGGCTGAGAGACGAGGCCCTGGGGAGCGATACTCCAGACCAGAGACCCCGACGTGAAGCAGGAACTCTCAGCTGATAGGGCAAAAAGCTGCTTTCTCATGACTCTCCTACCCATGGCGGGGAGGCCGTAGACTCCGGCCCGGCTGAAGTCGTACGGTCGGCTGCTGGTGCAGTCCGGACTCTGAGAACTGTCGGACATCCTCCTGGGCTTCGGGGGGGCGGAGAGAGACGGGGTGGTGGTGCTCTCTGGAGGTCCGGATCATCCGCTGCACCTTCCGCACCTTAAAGATCCCCGAGGTTGTAGCAGCTGGGGCCCCAGCAAGAGTACTGGACCAGATACTGAGGGTGTGAAAGGCCTTGTGGGTCTCTTCAGAGTGGACTAGACCTCAGCTGCAGGGTTCGGCTCTGTGAGTGTGTGCGGGGCTCCACAGGTTTTCCTAATCACCCTGAGATTGGGGGGATCTCGTCTCTGATTGGCCGCCGGGAGCAGAAGGTGAATTTGTGAATGACCTTGAAACCACGCCCCCTCCCCAGGTGGTGGGCGTGGTCTCCCACTTTAAGCACGGGGGTTTTAAAATGTTATAAATCTTATAAAATCTTATAAAACCCTGTTTAAAGACAATTATCTCACAGAACATATGTGATCCAGCCAGTATATGTGCACCCTAGCGGGGGCCACTAATAAAAGCTGTCATCTTATTTACAATGCTAAGCAACACTATGATGCCCAGTTGGTTTACATTATGCATCGTAAAGGAGATGTCTTTCTCATTAAAATGCGTCTAATTGTTTTTCCCAGTGGATCTCAATGTCAAGCCCAACATTTAGTCTAACAGATGATTGAGAATGTAAACCTCCTCAGTGATGAGGTGGCACAGAAACAACCTCAGCACTTTAGTTTCATTAAGAACAATCACTTTAATTGCCTTAGAATTACATTCGGAAATTCTTCATTTAGGACTCATTTTCAGTCAACATTCTGGAAATCTCTTGGCCTCCTCTTATTAGGTCTGTGATTTTATAGGGATGACGTCAGTGATCAAAATCCACAGATATTCATGTGAATGCATGTTTTATAAGGCCTACGAGTGGAATTGAAAATACATAAATACATCAATAAAGAAAGGTCTTTCAGAACCTATATTTTTCCAAAGTGCAGGAAAGTCATTCTGAGGGTTGGAGAGTGAACCCTTATAATACAAACATAACGATGGGAGAAATAATTAATAATCAAATAATTAATCAAACTAAAAACTCGGAGACAACAGAGAGGTGGACCACGGCCCTCCACCCTGGGGTTCCTGGACGCGGGTCCCGGTGGGTCCGGGTGGTTTACAGATGTGGTGTCTCCAGATGTGGGTCCGGTGGGTCCGGGTGTCTTACCAGATGTGGCGGTCCCGGTGGGTCCGGGGATGTCCTTTCCAGATGTGGGTCCCGGTGGGCGTACCGGCGTTGTCTTCCAGATGTGGGGTCCCCGGTGGGTCCGGGTGTCTTCCAGATAGTGGGTCCCCGGTGGCTTACATATTGCCAGCAGGAAGACGCGCAGCGGGAAGGGAGATGGGGGGGGTGGGGGGTGGGGGGGTAGGGGGGGGGGTGCTATTGTTGTGACTTGGCCCCCGAGCTCGGGGGGCCCCCCGTCGAGTCCAGACCCTTGCAGAGTTGCGATGGTCGACCCATTAGCTCCTTTTCACATTGAACAATAAGTCTCAAGCCTTTGATTCCTCCTCTCTGTGAAACAACCACCAGGCTGGTTTCACTACTTCAGATCAGAATCTGCTTTATTACGCGTCAGGTTCTTACCAAACAAGGAAGGTGCGAGAGAGAATTTATATGAATTGTATTGAATTAAGAGGGGAGAGAGAGGAACCGCCCATTGCTTTATCAGATCGGAGGGCCACATGCCTTCACCTCAAAGCAAGCTTCAAGAAACGTTGATGTAACCTTGATGCCATGGAATCATTAATCTGCAGCTCCTATCGTTTTATTATGACCACCGCACTGGAACTGAACCTTACAATTGTTTAAAAATGAAAATATCCCCAAAGTATGTCAGATATTTACCATTACTTAAATGTTCTGTCCTCTCGGATGAAATTAAGAACGAGTGTAGAAGAAAGAGAAGCCTGAGCAGCAGACTGGAGGGGGGGGTGGTGAGTATAAAGTCAAGGGTCTGAGCAGACACCAGCCGGGACCACCAGGCCTTTGTCCCGGTCGTGGCCTTGGGAGAGCCGGGGGATTGTCATGCTAAGTGCCACGGCAGCGAGATGCTCCGACTGTGAGCATCGCTTCAGGAAAGACGAAGGCCTGCGGAGAGGCTCTTGGGGAATCGTCAGGAGGGTGGTGCTGGTATGATGGGGGGTAGGGGTGGTGGTGCTGGTATGATGGGGAGCTTCTGAATAGAGCCCAGTACAGCACTCAGGGATTGATCTGAGAAGCCAGCAGATGTCCACAGATGTTGGTGGCTTTCAATTCTATAGAGACAGAGTCCTGAAGAATCCTCTGGAGAATTGAGTTCTACAGGAGGCACAGGGAGAAGGGGTGAGGGGGAGAGAGAGAGAGAAACCCAGACTCCCGCAGGCCTACTCCCTGAGCAGACCTGCATATCCGGTAGCATTGGCGAAGGAAGAACTCAGCCCAACCCACCCCTTCACCCTGTGTGACTCCCCCAGTCGATACTGTGGAGTCCTTTCGTTTCCTGGGCACCACCATCACCCAGGACCTCAAGTGGGGAGCACTTTCAGCACCATCAACAAAAAAGGCCCAGCAGAGGATACACTTCATGTGGCAGCTAAAGAAGTTCATCCTGCTAAAGACAATGATGGTGCACTTCCACAGTCATTGAGTCCATCCGGTACGCTGTTGCCACTGCCAAGGACAAGTCCAGTCCAGTCACCAAAAAGACTTTTAGATGAAGACTAGTAAAAGACCTGAACCCCCGTTAAAAGGTTTAAGGGTAAATAAAATCAAGAGCCACCTTGAATTAGATTTTAGCTGCCGAGATGCCTTGCCGCCCGAGAACCTCCAGGCAGCATTGGATTTGACAATAGTTTACACCCAAATCAACACTGAAAAAGCCATCATTACAAGTGTAGCAGGATTAATTTAATGTTGAATAAAGACGTCCCCAGTCAGCAATGTCTTTGGCAGCAGCCATTTATTCTGGCGAATGGCATCAAATATTAGGACCCTCTCAGGCTTAACAGCATAGCACACCAGAAGACCAGCTACAGCGGACAGAAGTGAGACATAAATACATGACACCCTGTCAGTGTATTGAACCCAAAGCAGTACAAATAATTATGAAAATAAAGTAACTTAAATACCATTTGACACATTAAAACATTGAATGCACAGGTGTTTAAAATATCCAGAAGCCTACCCTGAGACTCCTCATAGCACTGGGGAGAGCAAGGGGTTCCCCCCCCAGATCTACAGGGGCACAGGGGGCGGGCTCAAGATAAATAAGACATGGCAAGTGGAACAAGCATTGATCATGATCAGAATCACGCCCATCTTGTGCATAGATGAGGAAATACAGAAATTGACATCTCGTAAAAATAGTCACTTTCAGTCACCGAATATGAGAATTTATTTGGCAGGTCTGGTTATATAGCTTCTAGTATTTGCATAGCAATGTTAGTCATTGAAATCATTCACAGAACATTACCAATTCCATTCGTAGTAGATTGTTCCTTAGTCAAGCCATCTTTTGAGGAAATCATCGTCATACCAGTTACAAAAACCAAACATTTAAAAGCTGAGGTCTTGTACAAATCTTCAACGCAGTTCTCGCCGTGAACCAAAGTTAAACCACATGGGTACTGAGACAGTTCAGATTGAACCTGGTAAGAAAAGCCGTTACCCTGACAAGACGCTGACCCGTCACAACCAAAAAACAGTTGCTCCTTTTGAAAAACAAAAACACAAAAAAAAGGCACAGAGGTGAAAGCAGTTCACTGAGGTAGCCGTCCAAAAAGATCACCGTCAGAACGATGACAAAGTCTGTAAGCAGCAGAACCGGTGCATGGACCGTGTGGTCAACACACCCCAAAGACCGCTCACCAGATGATGTGCCACCTCCTCTCTCTCCAGCCCCAGGAGAGAGAGGTTGTGGGTGCTCAGTCGTAGGGTGGCCGTCTATCCAGTCAGGTGACTCACTAGTCCCGGGTGCAGGGCCTGCTTGAAGGAGTCTACGTTGTGCATCGGCCGGTACAGGGGGGGCGGGGCGGCGGGGTAGGCCGGGTACCCCTGACCGGGGAGGGGTGACTGCACCACGCCCAGCGGTGGAGGAGGGGGGCTCTGGTCGTAGTACTGCCCCTCACACTCCTCGTCCAGGGGCAGGGCCACGCGCTTGTCCTTCTGCCGGCGATTGCAGAACCACACTCTTACCACCTGGGGGAGGACAAGGGAACACAGAGGTGGGTTTAGTCCGAGGGTTCAGGGGCCGGTTCCCCTGCTTGGGGACAAGCAAACTCTTAGGGGGGGGGGGGGGGAGAGACTGTGTCCCAGGGGGCTTACGTCTCTCTCCAGCCCCAGGTCGGTGGAGATGTGGGTGATGTCCTGGGTGTTGGGCTTGGGACACTTGCTGAAGTAGGACTCCAGCGCAGCGCGCATCGTGCCCTCCAGGCTTGTGCGCCGCTTCCGCTTCCTCGTGTCCACGAACACGCGTTCGATCTTGTACATCTAAGATTGAGAACAAACACCAACGGTGAGACGGCTTTCCAGCTAAATGGTAAATGGATTGCATTTATACTGTACATCGCTTTTATCCAAAGCGCTTTACAGTTGCCTCACATTCACACACCGACGGCGGTGCCAACCATGCAAGGTAACAACCAACACGTCAAGAGCAGTCAGGGTTAGGTGGCATCTTGCTCAGGGACAACTCAACACTTAGCTAGGTGGAGCCCGGGGATCGAACCAGCAACCTTCCTGTTGCCAGACAACCGCTCTTACCTCCCGAGCTACTCCTGCCCCAAATGGTACAGAATGGGGCTTAAAGTGTACACTCCACATGGTGGCCAAAAGATCCACGTCATGTTATTGTCTCTATCGCCACCAAAGTGGCACCATTAAGCACAAAACAACTTTCAAGTCAGACTTTGAAGGAAGACCTACTGTTCTAAACGGGTGACTTGCAACAAGATGTATCTGGTAGTCTTACAGGGCATAGATGAAGGCCTGGCTGCAGTTTGTCTAAATAAAAAAAGTGGGCAAAACTCACATCTTGTGGATTATCCGAGGTCTCCGCATCGTTCAGCCACCTCTGCAGCAGTGGTTTCAGTTTGCACATGTTCTTAATGCTCAGCTGCAGGGCCTCGAAGCGGCAGATAGTGGTCTGGCTGAACATTTTACCTGCAGACAGAAACAGGTCATTGAGTCCTTAAAGAGTCCAGACAATGGGCATTCATGTTGAGGTAACTTTATACAAATAAAGGAAAGCATTTGCACCATGTTGAGGTGGATGTGATCCCTTACCGTAGAGGTTCCCGAGGGCCTGGCCGACATCAGCCTGGGTGAAACCCAGGGTTATGCGTTTGTGCTTCAACTCTTTAGCAAACTGCTCCAGTTCTTCAGTGGTCAGGTTCTCCTAGAATAAAACAACGTTTAATGTCTCAGCACTTCTCAAAACAAGTCTGGTAGCACTAAACACATTGTTAGGGCCAAACGTCAGTTGTACCTCTTCCTCCGAGTCGCTGCAGCCACCACTGGAAGAGCCGCTGCTGGCGGGCCGAGGCCGGGTTCTGGGGGGGTGGAGGGCCCGCAGGACCGGGCACCACCTGGTTGGAGGTCTCGCTGGTGAAGAACGCGTTGGCCGGCGCCCCGGTGCTCGGCGGCGAGGGGGACAGGGAGGACGGGGGGGACGCGGAGGAGGAGGTGGACGGGTTGTGGCGGGCGGGGTGCGGGGTGATGTGGGCCAGACCCGGCCAGAAAGACGGGTTCCAGGCCGGGGGGTAGTAGACCCCGTGGGGCATGCAGGGCGCAGAGGCCCCGGCGGTGGCGTAATGCTGAGCCTTCATCCCGGTGGAATAGCCCTTCCTCCTCCGGGTCCTTCTCGGTCTTGACGTCCGGCAGCAGGGGCACCTTCATCTGCTCCCGGGTCTCAGCGATGGGGGGGCTGAGGTTGACGGGTTGGGAGGCGGGAGACATCCCGGGTACCTGGCCCACGTAGTCGGTGGCGGCGAAGGGGTACCAATGCTTGGGTTGGCCGAAGTCTCCGGCTTGGAGGTCAGAGGTCCTGTAGTCCGCAGCACCCCCGCCGACGTGATGGTGGAAGGGGAAAGACGTCTGGGCCGCGGCCGCCTGGCCGATCCCGTTATAGGAAGCCTTGTTAAAGAGATGAAGACCCGGGTCTTGGAGCTGAAGGGACCCGGCGCTGCCCAGACCCTCCCGACCCATGGCGGGGAGGCCGTAGACTCCGGCCCGGCTGAAGTCGTACGGTCGGCTGCTGTGCAGTCCGGACTCTGAGAACTGTCGGACATCCGTCTCTCTCCGCCCCCCCGAAGCCCAGGAGGATGTCCGACAGTTCTCAGAGTCCGGACTGCACCAGCAGCCGACCGTACGACTTCAGCCGGGCCGGAGTCTACGGCCTCCCCGCCATGGGTCCGGAGGGTCTGGGCAGCGCCGGGTCCCTTCAGCTCCAAGACCCGGGTCTTCATCTCTTTAACAAGGCTTCCTATAACGGGATCGGCCAGGCGGCCGCGGCCCAGACGTCTTTCCCCTTCCACCATCACGTCGGCGGGGGTGCTGCGGACTACAGGACCTCTGACCTCCAAGCCGGAGACTTCGGCCAACCCAAGCATTGGTACCCCTTCGCCGCCACCGACTACGTGGGCCAGGTACCCGGGATGACCCCCGCCTCCCAGCCCGTCAACCTCAGCCCCCCCATCGCTGAGACCCGGGAGCAGATGAAGGTGCCCCTGCTGCCGGACGTCAAGACCGAGAAGGACCCGGAGGAGGAAGGCTATTCCACCGGGATGAAGGCTCAGCATTACGCCACCGCCGGGGCCTCTGCGCCCTGCATGCCCCACGGGGTCTACTACCCCCCGGCCTGGAACCCGTCTTTCTGGCCGGGTCTGGCCCACATCACCCCGCACCCCGCCCGCCACAACCCGTCCACCTCCTCCTCCGCGTCCCCCCCGTCCTCCCTGTCCCCCTCGCCGCCGAGCACCGGGGCGCCGGCCAACGCGTTCTTCACCAGCGAGACCTCCAACCAGGTGGTGCCCGGTCCTGCGGGCCCTCCACCCCCCCAGAACCCGGCCTCGGCCCGCAGCAGCGGCTCTTCCAGTGGTGGCTGCAGCGACTCGGAGGAAGAGGTACAACTGACGTTTGGCCCTAACAGAATGTGTTTAGTGCTACCAGACTTGTTTTGAGAAGTGCTGAGACATTAAACGTTGTTTTATTCTAGGAGAACCTGACCACTGAAGAACTGGAGCAGTTTGCTAAAGAGTTGAAGCACAAACGCATAACCCTGGGTTTCACCCAGGCTGATGTCGGCCAGGCCCTCGGGAACCTCTACGGTAAGGGATCACATCCACCTCAACATGGTGCAAATGCTTTCCTTTATTCGTATAAAGTTACCTCAACATGAATGCCCTTTGTCTGGACTCTTTAAGGACTCAATGACCTGTTTCTGTCTGCAGGTAAAATGTTCAGCCAGACCACTATCTGCCGCTTCGAGGCCCTGCAGCTGAGCATTAAGAACATGTGCAAACTGAAACCACTGCTGCAGAGGTGGCTGAACGATGCGGAGACCTCGGATAATCCACAAGATGTGAGTTTTGCCCACTTTTTTTATTTAGACAAACTGCAGCCAGGCCTTCATCGATGCCCTGTAAGACTACCAGATACATCTTGTTGCAGTCACCCGTTTAGAACAGTAGGTCTTCCTTCAAAGTCTGACTTGAAAGTTGTTTTGTGCTTAATGGTGCCACTTGGTGGCGATAGAGACAATAACATGACGTGGATCTTTTGGCCACCATGTGGAGTGTACACTTTAAGCCCCATTCTGTACCATTTGGGGCAGGAGTAGCTCGGGAGGTAAGAGCGGTTGTCTGGCAACAGGAAGGTTGCTGGTTCGATCCCCGGGCTCCACCTAGCTAAGTGTTGAGTTGTCCCTGAGCAAGATGCCACCTAACCCTGACTGCTCTTGACGTGTTGGTTGTTACCTTGCATGGTTGGCACCGCCGTCGGTGTGTGAATGTGAGGCAACTGTAAAGCGCTTTGGATAAAAGCGATGTACAGTATAAATGCAATCCATTTACCATTTAGCTGGAAAGCCGTCTCACCGTTGGTGTTTGTTCTCAATCTTAGATGTACAAGATCGAACGCGTGTTCGTGGACACGAGGAAGCGGAAGCGGCGCACAAGCCTGGAGGGCACGATGCGCGCTGCGCTGGAGTCCTACTTCAGCAAGTGTCCCAAGCCCAACACCCAGGACATCACCCACATCTCCACCGACCTGGGGCTGGAGAGAGACGTAAGCCCCCTACGCCCCCTGCGACAGTTTAATTTCATGGTTCTTTGTCCCCAAGCAGGGGAACCGGCCCCTGAACCCTCGGACTAAACCCACCTCTGTGTTCCCTTGTCCTCCCCCAGGTGGTAAGAGTGTGGTTCTGCAATCGCCGGCAGAAGGACAAGCGCGTGGTGGACGAGGAGTGTGAGGGGCAGTACTCTCCCCCCCCTCTCTCTCCCCCTCTCTCCTCTCCCTCTCTCCCCCCCCCTCCCCCCTCTCTCTCCCCCTCTCTCTCCTTCTCCCCCTCTCTCTCTCTTCCTATAGAATTGAAAGCCACCAACATCTGTGGACATCTGCTGGCTTCTCAGATCAATCCCTGAGTGCTGTACTGGGCTCTATTCAGAAGCTCCCCATCATACCAGCACCACCACCCCTACCCCCCATCATACCAGCACCAACCCCACAACCACCACCACCCCTACCCACCATCATACCAGCACCCCCCAACCCCACAGCCATCATACCAGAACCACTACCCCTACCTCCCATCATACCAGCACCCCCCAAACCCCACAGCCATCATACCAGAACCACTACCCCTACCTCCCATCATACCAGCACCCCCCAAACCCACAGCCATCATACCAGCCCCAGCACCACCAGCACCACCCTCCTGACTGCTCCCCAACTGCTCGTCTTCCTCTCTTTCTCTCTCTACTTAGCATGACAATCCCCCGGCTCTCCCAAGGCCACGACCGGGACAAAGGCCTGGTGGTCCTGGCTGGTGTCTGCTCAGACCCTTGACTTTATACTCACCACCCCCCCTCCAGTCTGCTGCTCAGGCTTCTCTTTCTTCTACACTCGTTCTTCATCATCACGATGACGATGTCACGCAGACCATGTGACGTTGACCATGTCACGATCTCACGAAGACCATGTGACGTTGATCACGTGACGCTGTGAATATAAGTCGGAGTCATAGAGGAGTGAATTCAGTCTTCTCTGCAGATTTGACTCAGGCTTATTGTTACTATTGGCTGTGACAAATAAAGTCTTTAACTTTCAAACTTTGGTCTTCCTGATCACCCTCTTACGAATGTCAGAGCAGTGGTAAAATCCACGACAGGTTCCAGAGTAATTCTTCATTTTTCACAATAGGCGCTTGTGTGTTTACGAATGTCAGAGTATTGGTAAAATCCACGACATATTTGGCGTCACGAACAGGATTGGAAAGGGACCAGACGGCTGCTTCGTCGTGAGGTGGTGTTCCAGGCGCAGGACACACAAAAGAATGGCCATTCAACTAAAAAGGGTAAGCAACGTTCTTAGAGATGCACCATTTAACAGCCTATCTATCTACAAAAACAACAAAATAGTGGTAGCACAGAATCAGCGACAATATCTGCTAATACCATAATTTGTATACAATTGAGTTCTAATACATGAGAAGATGGAATTAAAAGTATATAACAGACTATCAACTATAAATATTGGTGAATCAACCTTAGTGAGCGAACACTGAATATATCACGCGAAATATACCTACTAAAACACGAACACAATCACTCTCATAATGATAAAGAAGGAGGGGTGAATGATCTGCTCCATCTCATTCTACTCTCAACTTCATAAAGTAATTTAATTATAAATAATAACATTCAGTGTATAACAGTGATGCGGTTGGTAGTATAGGTGTGGAGTGCACACATTTTAACCAAACGGCATACGGGCTTCCTTGTGTTTGTAAGAAACTAGGTAAAATTACAAGAGACAATTGCTTGCACTCTTGTTAGTAGTGAATCCAGCACTCGAGGCTGGTGTGTTTCACAGAGAGGAGGAGGGAAATCTAACCAGTGTCTGTAGACATGTACTGTTACTAAACTCGAATAAAAGAGCTAATGGTCGGACCATCGTCACATGAGCTACTGCTGCAAAGCGGGGATCTGAGACTGCGTCGCGTGGGGAGAGCAGCGGAGCCATACAGTCACAGCGAATAAGACAAGCACCCCGTCCGCCCCCTCCCATCCCCGACCGCCGCGATGTCTCCGACTTGCCGGGCGTGCGCGTCCTCTACATGCGTGAGCAACCCTGAGCTCGAAGAACTACACCGGAGCGCGAGCATCTGCTAAGCACCCGAGACCCACATTCTGAAAGGACACCGGACCCCACATCTTGTTAAGACCACCCGGTACCCAAACTCTAAAGGATCCGCGGACCTCCACATCTGTAATAAGGCATACCAAGCCGGATCCCGAATCTTATGAAGACAACCCGGACCCACAATCTCTCAAAACAGTCGCTCTCGAGAAGCTACACAGTCATAGTTAAAACGCTCACCACGGGAGACGCTACCGCGTCGTGCTGAGGACGTGATCGACCCGGAATGGGGTGTGATCCAGGGTCGGTACGGTCAATGGTCACACACTGTTACCGCGACATAATAGGTAGCGATCATATATGATGGATGTGGTATACCAATCTCCTGCTGAGTGACGGTTCACGTTTGTAAGTAGCTATATGGAGTTTCATCCACTCTACTCTCCGTATCACATACACTTCCGCTATGTAAGAGTTGTTGATGTGAGAGGATCCAAAAACTACAAACTCGGAGACAACAGGGAGGAATCCACCTACCCACGATATGATACACACAGGAGGAGGCATTCAGAGAAGATTGATGGAACAATAGACCGTCCAGCGTCGTTAGAAGTCGGTTCACCCTCACCAGCGTGGTCACGTCTTGAGTAGGAGCACTTTAGAGTATTGGGTCCCGGCTCGAGCTATACTAGATATAGTAAGGGGTCCGAGGTATGGCTTGAACAAGCGATAGGTTATATGAATCCGCACTGTGGGTTCTCGCTTACGTATGTGTGGTGCATTGATGAGATGTGTGAGGGTTCGTTCTCACATATACAGAAATAGTGGACGTCTGCGTGTTTTGGTTTATGGTGAGTCTAGGCCAATATTGTGGTATTTGGATTGCAATTTCCTGTCTGAATCCGAGTGAGTGGAAGACGTTATACAGTTTGAATTGTGGGTCCGGGTAGACTTACCAATTCGTGTGACAGATGTGGTTCGTGGGTGTACTTTAAGCATTGATGGCGTCTCGGTAAAGGTCCTTATATGTTTGTGTTGAAAGAGGTCGTTTACGATTGCGCTCTATGCAGAAGGCGCAGTCGGGGTAAAGGGAGATGGGGG
This sequence comes from Coryphaenoides rupestris, assembly GCA_002895965.2. Taxonomy (NCBI): domain Eukaryota; kingdom Metazoa; phylum Chordata; class Actinopteri; order Gadiformes; family Macrouridae; genus Coryphaenoides; species Coryphaenoides rupestris. The sequence continues at coordinate 64,656 of PIJE02001042.1, read as the reverse complement.
TGGGTGAGTGATGGTGGAGTAGGGTGGTGTTGGTGTGTTTATGTAGGGCTATATTTGTGTTGTATCTATGTCCTAGCCTGTGGCTTCCTTTTGTCTGATTGTGCCAGACCGCTTTGTAGCACGAGGTTGTTGTCTCTTGTCGGTCTGCAGGCACCGCAGTGCTATTGTGTGACTTGGCCCCGGGGCCCCCCGTCGAGTCCAGACCCTTGCAGAGTTGCGATGGTCGACCATTAGCTCCTTTTCACATTGAACAATAAGTCTCAAGCCTTTGATTCCTCCTCTCTGTGAAACAACCACCAGGCTGGTTTCACTACTTCAGATCAGAATCTGCTTTATTACCTCAGTTCTTACAAACAAGGAAGGTGCGTTTGTGAAAATGGTGCATAACATACACAATTAAGTATAGTTCTGTCGCTCCTCAGCGTTTAACAGCAAGGATGAGGTATACTGAGAGTGTAAAAGTTATATACACTTGAGATTTCAATAGCTCCAACAGGACTTGATAATGGAGGGAGAGCAGTGCTCCCCTCCCTCGACCTCGCGTAGGTTGTTTGATTTAACATGTGTTATTATAGAATTTTAGTAGTATTTTACGTCATATCTCTTCTCCTTTAGTATTGTTATTGGTGTATCATGTTTGAGTGAAATATATATATAATAAATAAGTTTGACAACGATACTTACCTTAAGTATAATATATTTATGATTCTTTCTCAGTGTAATTTTAGAAACTTCAATTATTATTATAATAAACATATTAGAATATTAGCAAGAGATTGCTTTTACTTTATTGCTTGCTCTCTTACCTAATTCTCTATTGTTTATGAGGTGTTTTAGATACTAACAGAAGTAAGGATTGTAGACCCATATGTTATGGTAAAATTTCGACACACTATTTCTTAAGCAATTAGATTATGTTTTGTGTTTTGGGATATTGAGATTTATCACTAAATCTGCATCTCTCATGGAATACAAAGGTATAATAATGAGATAATCGCCTCCGCCGACTGAGTACAAAAGATAGAGGCGTGCAGTCATATCCCAATTGATATAGGTATGAACTTCGACATGTGACCGGGTCCTATGCCATCACTGTTATAAATCACGACCTACCAATAGCGTATGTCCTCAAGTATAATTCTTCAGTTCAGATGAGTGAAACGCGTTGTATATCAAATAGGATCATACATACCAGTGGAGCGAGATAGATACCTAACTCATTTGATCTCAACTACGCGGCTCCAAGCATTCTGGACCCAGAAATCACTATACATTTATCTGTCTCTACTTTCATTATATAGACATAGAAGAATCGAAATGCCTAAATCGCACGTTATGTGGTTGAGTATAGAAGAGAAAAGCATATAGAAATAGCGTGAGTGAGACAGACAGACAAGTATTGCCTGATGAGTGTGATGAGTGGATAGTGTGAGGGGGGGGATGTATTTGAATCATAAGTGTATATAGATCTTCTTATAGGGATCATGAACACACTACTCACCAGGGACTGACCACTCACATAGACTTATAGATCCCGTCCTGGCCTTGGGAGAGCCAGCGGATTGTTCATGCTAAGTACGAGAGAAGAAAGAGAGGAAGAACGAGCCAGTTGGGGAGCATCAGAGGGTGTGTGTACTTTTAAACTATTGGACTTTATAAAAAGTATAGAGAAAACCTGTGTATCTATGAGAAAGTAACAAGCATATTTTAGATAATAATAAATAAGTGATTGATTTAATTGATTGATTTAATTGATTGGTTTTCTAAATTGATTTTCATTGAATTGATTGATTTATTGGATTGATTTTCATTGAATTGATTGATTTATTGGATTGATTTTCATTGATTAATTGATTTAGTTGATTTAAAGTGAGGTGTCCTTATTTGATTAGGATACTATAGGTAAGATCCTTAATTGATTCAGTTCCACGTTATAGAACTGGTAAATAGAGAGAAATAATTCTGTAGCGGTTCATTTGAAGGCACACAATTAAGAATTAGAAAGCTCTTTAATAAAAAGAGTAACCATGCCATAATCAGCGGTAGAAATATTGTGTAAAAAGAATCCGTTAAATAAAGATGAGATAATAAAGATCTCAGAAAGATGGGAGAAAAGAAAGGAAAGTAGTAATGGCTGGTAAAGGAAAGTAGTAATGGCTGGTAAAGGAAAGTAGTAATGGCTGGTAAAGGAAAGTAGTAATGGCTGGTAAAGGAAAGTAGTAATGGATTGTTACAAAGAAATTAAGGGAGCGAGGCAAGAGTCGGACAGTGATAGTGACAGTGGTAGTGAAGAAGAGGTATGTAGCCAGGAGGGAGTCCTGCCCGAAGGTAATAGAAGCTTCCTAATGGGAGAACCAGAGAAAGAAAATAGGAGATCTCAGAGGCAGAAAAAGGCACCAAAAAGTTACCAAGGAGAATTTCCTATTTTGGTTAAAGGACAGCAAGCCAACTATGTCCCATGTGGATGGCAGGACTTGGAGGGAATAATATCTAGACTCCCTAATATAAATATTGGAGCCTTGAAGTGGATTAGGATATTTGAGGAATTTACAGTGGTGAAATTAATGGCAGCTTTTTGCCCTATCAGCTGAGAGTTCCTGCTTCACGTCGGGGTCTCTGGTCTGGAGTATCGCTCCCCAGGGCCTCGTCTCTCAGCCTCTGGAAACATGACTTTCTTTTCTTTTAAGAAAATAAATACCGATCTGTTTTGCCCAAAACAACCTGCTCTGTTTGCTGTGAAGACTGCAAATAGTGTTATATTCTGATTCTGTCCCTACAACTTGTGATATTTGATGATATTTGTATTGTTCTGTGGCACATTCCGCTGGGCAGCATCGCCACGTTCTCATTTCACTGCACATCCTGTATGTGTTTGTGACAATTCAACTCTTGAAACGTAAAGTTTCCCTTTTCTTCACGATACAACAGACTTACTGAACACTTATTTATAGTTTCTGCTCTCTTTACTTCACCGCACCACAATTAAAAACAGATGATTCAACTCATTGATGCATCATGATAACACGCTAAGGTACAACACAACACCACCCCAAAGGTGTGAAAGCACAGAATGTACCGTCAATTGCGTTCAGTTATACTTTGCATCTATCAGGATAAAATCCTCTCGCAATTAAAAAGACTCACATATGAAAGTCACGATAGCGACTCACTCCAGAGCAAAGCATTAGGATAGAAACGTCTTGCTCTGGTTGTCAGACGAGAAGCTTTGGCGTGTGAGGACCTTACTTGCAAAGCAGGTTCTCATATAAGAACACGAAGATGAAACGTCTGCGGTTACAACGAGAAGCTTTGGAGGCTTAAGAAGCGTATGATTGTCATGACGACCAGTTTCTAGAAAACTCCTTTCCTGATCCGCCCCCGCAAACAAGTATGATGGCTTTTTAATGTGGTTCACACACACACACACACGCACACACACACACAAAGGATGTTAATGGCTCTTGGGTCTCATCTCAAAGGGGACAGTTAACAAACTACCCCCCCACCACCCACCCACCCACACCCACCCTCATGTATGACCTCCATAAGACACAACATGCACACACACACACACACACACACACACACACACACACACACACACACACACACACACACACACACACACACACCATCTGGCTGTCCCCTATGATGAAATAAACAGCAGTAATGTAACACACACCAGTAGATTGGACACGCACAGCATGGTTTGTCCTCTTCTTGATGTCAAGGGGGATTTCCAGTCTCTTTTATATTTTCAATTTGTTTATTTCTTATTTCGTCATCGAGAGTTTTTGTTTTCATGCTCCTAGCTGAGGCGGTTGTTTAGAGGATGACCTCTCCCCCTCATCCTTATAAGTGTTTCATGTTACGCTATATACGATAAACTCATTGTATCACCTCTCGAGATGCTCTATAAGGGCTGATCAACTTTGCTTGCATCAACACCACTTCACCAATTCGATTAAAGAGTTAAGTTTCACTTCTTCTAAAAGACAATGAGCTCTGCATGCAATCATGCTGTGAAGCCATAAAGTTTAATTCGGGGTACATGCAACTTTGAGTCTCTCAGCAGCCCAGAAATACCAATCGAGGAGGTCTAGTCAGAATAGAGACACAACTTCGTGTAACAATGTTGATGAGTCAGATAAGTTTCTGATTATTATTAATATATGGTCCAAAGACGACTGAGTGAACCAAATATAAAACAACAAAGTGCCCAATAAATCTCACTTTCCGTCTCTTCCGTTCTTATTATAATTGGTAAGTGTGTACTCAGGCAATGACTCAGAGAGTTCACTGGGAGCGATCGAATCTATAGAGGGGGGGATTGTGTGACCAATATATAGCCCTGCACTCTTTGATACCAGAGCCAACTTCCAGCCAGGTCAGTACTGGGCCGCTCATGTTCACATTAAGCATTCAGGAAACTTTGTTAACTTTGCGCATTGAACTCTCCGAATACCATTTTCAGAGAGCAAGTGTCCCAAACGATATGATGTTCTCGGTCCCCGAGAATATGTTGGGGAATGTCGTCAGGAAAATCATTATAGAAGGGATTGTCCTAAACTCTTTTTACCCACCAGGTCAGCAACAGAAACAGAGAGGAAAGGGCAAAGAGTCCCAGTGCTGCGTTGAGACACTCGGACGCGGTGCCCTCAAACCATGCAACAGACACCTTTAGTTAAACCATATCATACTTAGTCATATATTATATATTATATATTTAAAATCTAGATATGCACACTTTATATAACAGGGAGTAAAACACCAGTGGTAATGTTAGCAGGGCGGCCTGCAGGGTCTGTGGCGGGTCTCTGGGTGTGTGGAGCCCTCGCCTGGTCGCTCTGCTCCGGGACTCTCTGCTTACGTAACACAAGACGCGATGCAGGAGTCGAGAATGTGGCTGAGCAGCGACCCCCCGATGCATCACAATGACATCACAGGAGAGGGACCCTTGTTCCAGAGAGACGGCGTGTGTGTGTGTGTGTGTGTGTGTGTGTGTGTGTGTGTGTGTGTGTGTGTGTGTGTGTGTGTGTGTGTGTGAAAGAAAGAGAGAGAGAGAGAGAGAGAGACAGAAGAAGAGAGAGAGAGAGAGAGAGAGAGAGACAGAGAGAGAGAGAGACACAGAGAGAGACAGAGACAGAGAGAGAGAGAGACACACACTTAGAGACAAAGAGCAAGAGAGAGAGAGAGAGAGAGAGAGCGAGAGAGAGCGAGAGAGAGAGAGAGAGAGATAGTATGAATGTGAGAGCATAGTGCATCTGTATCACATTTAAAACTGAGACTTTGGGAAGCAGCTGTAACAGGTGACAATGTAAATGTAAATGTAACATAAATACGAAAAGACGCTTCGAGTTCTGTTCAGGGGAACATGAGAGTTAATAACATGTCAGCAACATGTGTAACAGAAACTATAGTAACACGTGAAACACATACTGAGAAACTGAGACGGTGGGTGGTTCACAATGCAGCCACAAACCCCAGCGACAAATCAAAGACTAAAATAAAAATAAAATAATGAGAAATAAAAAGATATCGTGTAACCCTGTAAGTAAGCGATCACGTTTTGGGCAGAACCTGAATATACCACCAGCCAGCGGCTACAGCCACATCTGGACTGTGGTGTCATTCATCCAGCAGGTGGTAAGAGTGTGGTTCTGCAATCGCCGGCAGAAGGACAAGCGCGTGGCCCTGCCCCTGGACGAGGAGTGTGAGGGGCAGTACTACGACCAGAGCCCCCCTCCTCCACCGCTGGGCGTGGTGCAGTCACCCCTCCCCGGTCAGGGGTACCCGGCCTACCCCGCCGCCCCGCCCCCCCTGTACCGGCCGATGCACAACGTAGACTCCTTCAAGCAGGCCCTGCACCCGGGACTAGTGAGTCACCTGACTGGATAGACGGCCACCCTACGACTGAGCACCCACAACCTCTCTCTCCTGGGGCTGGAGAGAGAGGAGGTGGCACATCATGCGTGAGCGGTCTTTGGGTGTGTTGACCACACGGTCCACGCACCGGTTCTGCTGCTTACAGACTTTGTCATCGTTCTGACGGTGATCTTTTTGGACGGCTACCTCCAGTGAACTGCTTTCACCACTGTGCCTTTTTTGTGTTTTTGTTTTTCAAAAGGAGCAACTGTTTTTTGGTTGTGATGGGTCAGTGTCTTGTCAGGGTCACGCCTTTTCTTACCAGGTTCAATCTGAACTGTCTCAGTACCCATGTGGCTCAACTTTGGTTCATGGCGAGAACTGCGTTGAAGATTTGTACAAGACCTCAGCTTTTAAATGTTTGGTTTTTGTAACTGGTATGACGATGATTTCCTCAAAAGATGGCTTGACTAAGGAACAATCTACTACGAATGAATTGGTAATGTTCTGTGAATGATTTCAATGACTAACATTGCTATGCAAATACTAGAAGCTATATAACCAGACCTGCCAAATAAAATTCTCATTTTCGGAGGATTTTTGCACAAAGTGACTATTTTTACGAGATGTCAATTGTCTGTATTTCCTCATCTATGCACAAGATGGGCGTGATTCTGATCATGATCAATGCTTGTTCCACTTGCCATGTCTTATTTATCTTGAGCCCGCCCCCTGTGCCCCTGTAGATCTGGGGGGGGAACCCCTTGCTCTCCCCAGTGCTATGAGGAGTCTCAGGGTAGGTTCTGATATTTTAAACACCTGTGCATTCAATGTTTTAATGTGTCAAATGGTATTTAAGTTACTTTATTTTCATAATTATTTGTACTGCTTTGGTTAATACACTGACAGGGTGTCATGTATTTGTCTCACTTCTGTCCGTGTAGCTGTCTTCTGGTGCTATGCTGTTAAGCCTGAGAGGGTCCTAATATTTGATGCCATTCGCCAGAATAAATGGCTGCTGCCAAAGACATTGCTGACTGGGACGTCTTTATTCAACATTAAATTAATCCTGCTACACTTGTAATGATGGCTTTTCAGTGTTGATTTGGGTGTAAACTATTGTCAAATCCAATGCTGCCTGGAGGTTCTCGGGCGCAAGGCATCTCGGCAGCTAAAATCTAATTCAAGGTGGCTCTTGATTTTATTTACCCTTAAACCTTTTAATGGGGTTTCAGGTCTTTTACTAGTCTTCAGCTAAAAGTCTTTTGGTGACTGGACTGGACTTGTCCTTGGCAGTGGCAACAGCGTACCGGATGGACTCAATGACTGTGGAAGTGCACCATCATTGTCTTTAGCAGGATGAACTTCTTTAGCTGCCACATGAAGTGTATCCTCTGCTGGGCCTTTTTTGTTGATGGTGCTGAAGTGCTCCCACTTGAGGTCCTGGGTGATGGTGGTGCCCAGGAAACGAAAGGACTCCACAGTATCGACTGGGGAGTCACACAGGGTGAAGGGGGTGGGTTGGGCTGAGTTCTTCCTTCGCCAATGCTACCGGATATGCAGGTCTGCTCAGGGAGTAGGCCTGCGGGAGTCTGGGTTTCTCTCTCTCTCTCCCCCTCACCCCTTCTCCCTGTGCCTCCTGTAGAACTCAATTCTCCAGAGGATTCTTCAGGACTCTGTCTCTATAGAATTGAAAGCCACCAACATCTGTGGACATCTGCTGGCTTCTCAGATCAATCCCTGAGTGCTGTACTGGGCTCTATTCAGAAGCTCCCCATCATACCAGCACCACCACCCCTACCCCCCATCATACCAGCACCACCCTCCTGACGATTCCCCAAGAGCCTCTCCGCAGGCCTTCGTCTTTCTCTGAAGCGATGCTCACAGTCGGAGCATCTCGCTGCCGTGGCACTTAGCATGACAATCCCCCGGCTCTCCCAAGGCCACGACCGGGACAAAGGCCTGGTGGTCCCGGCTGGTGTCTGCTCAGACCCTTGACTTTATACTCACCACCCCCCCTCCAGTCTGCTGCTCAGGCTTCTCTTTCTTCTACACTCGTTCTTAATTTCATCCGAGAGGACAGAACATTTAAGTAATGGTAAATATCTGACATACTTTGGGGATATTTTCATTTTTAAACAATTGTAAGGTTCAGTTCCAGTGCGGTGGTCATAATAAAACGATAGGAGCTGCAGATTAATGATTCCATGGCATCAAGGTTACATCACGTTTCTTGAAGCTTGCTTGAGGTGAAGGCATGTGGCCCTCCGATCTGATAAAGCAATGGGCCGGTTTCTCTCTCTCTCCCCTCTTAATTCAATACAATTCATATAACTTCTCTCTCGCACCTTCCTTGTTTGTAAGAACTGAGGTAATAAAGCAGATTCTGATCTGAAGTAGTGAAACCAGCCTGGTGGTTGTTTCACAGAGAGGAGGAATCAAAGGCTTGAGACTTATTGTTCAATGTGAAAAGGAGCTAATGGTCGACCATCGCAACTCTGCAAGGGTCTGGACTCGACGGGGGGCCCCGGGGCCAAGTCACACAATAGCACCCCCCCCCCCTACCCCCCCACCCCCACCCCCCCCATCTCCCTTCCCGCTGCGCGTCTTCCTGCTGCAATATGTAAGCCACCGGGGACCCACATCTGGAAGACACCCGGACCCACCGGGGACCCACATCTGGAAGACACCCGGACCCACCGGGGACCCACATCTGGAAGACACCCGGACCCACCGGGGACCCACATCTGGAAGACACCCGGACCCACCGGGGACCCACATCTGTAAACCACCCGGACCCACCGGGACCCGCGTCCAGGACCCAGGGTGGAGGGCCGTGGTCCACCTCTCTGTTGTCTCCGAGTTTTTAGTTTGATTAATTATTTGATTATTAATTATTTCTCCCATCGTTATGTTTGTATTATAAGGGTTCACCTCCAACCCTCAGAATGACTTTCCTGCACTTTGGAAAAATATAGGTTCTGAAAGACCTTTCTTTATTGATGTATTTATGTATTTCAATTCACTCGTAGGCCTTATAAACATGCATTCACATGAATATCTGTGGATTTTGATCACTGACGTCATCCCTATAAAATCACAGACCTAATAAGAGGAGGCCAAGAGATTTCCAGAATGTTGACTGAAAATGAGTCCTAAATGAAGAATTTCCGATATGTAATTCTAAGGCAATTAAAGTGATTGTTCTTAATGAAACTAAAGTGCTGAGGTTGTTTCTGTGCCACCTCATCACTGAGGAGGTTTACATTCTCAATCATCTGTTAGACTAAATGTTGGGCTTGACATTGAGATCCACTGGGAAAAACAATTAGACGCATTTTAATGAGAAAGACATCTCCTTTACGATGCATAATGTAAACCAACTGGGCATCACAGTGTTGCTTAGCATTGTAAATAAGATGACAGCTTTTATTAGTGGCCCCCGCTAGGGTGCACATATACTGGCTGGATCACATATGTTCTGTGAGATAATTGTCTTTAAACAGGGTTTTATAAGATTTTATAAGATTTATAACATTTTAAAACCCCCGTGCTTAAAGTGGGAGACCACGCCCACCACCTGGGGAGGGGGCGTGGTTTCAAGGTCATTCACAAATTCACCTTCTGCTCCCGGCGGCCAATCAGAGACGAGATCCCCCCAATCTCAGGGTGATTAGGAAAACCTGTGGAGCCCCGCACACACTCACAGAGCCGAACCCTGCAGCTGAGGTCTAGTCCACTCTGAAGAGACCCACAAGGCCTTTCACACCCTCAGTATCTGGTCCAGTACTCTTGCTGGGGCCCCAGCTGCTACAACCTCGGGGATCTTTAAGGTGCGGAAGGTGCAGCGGATGATCCGGACCTCCAGAGAGCACCACCACCCCGTCTCTCTCCGCCCCCCCGAAGCCCAGGAGGATGTCCGACAGTTCTCAGAGTCCGGACTGCACCAGCAGCCGACCGTACGACTTCAGCCGGGCCGGAGTCTACGGCCTCCCCGCCATGGGTCCGGAGGGTCTGGGCAGCGCCGGGTCCCTTCAGCTCCAAGACCCGGGTCTTCATCTCTTTAACAAGGCTTCCTATAACGGGATCGGCCAGGCGGCCGCGGCCCAGACGTCTTTCCCCTTCCACCATCACGTCGGCGGGGGTGCTGCGGACTACAGGACCTCTGACCTCCAAGCCGGAGACTTCGGCCAACCCAAGCATTGGTACCCCTTCGCCGCCACCGACTACGTGGGCCAGGTACCCGGGATGACCCCCGTCTCCCAGCCCGTCAACCTCAGCCCCCCCATCGCTGAGACCCGGGAGCAGATGAAGGTGCCCCTGCTGCCGGACGTCAAGACCGAGAAGGACCCGGAGGAGGAAGGCTATTCCACCGGGATGAAGGCTCAGCATTACGCCACCGCCGGGGCCTCTGCGCCCTGCATGCCCCACGGGGTCTACTACCCCCCGGCCTGGAACCCGTCTTTCTGGCCGGGTCTGGCCCACATCACCCCGCACCCCGCCCGCCACAACCCGTCCACCTCCTCCTCCGCGTCCCCCCGTCCTCCCTGTCCCCCTCGCCGCCGAGCACCGGGGCGCCGGCCAACGCGGTTCTTCACCAGCGAGACCTCCAACCAGGTGGTGCCCGGTCCTGCGGGCCCTCCACCCCCCAGAACCCGGCCTCGGCCCGCAGCAGCGGCTCTTCCAGTGGTGGCTGCAGCGACTCGGAGGAAGAGGTACAACTGACGTTTGGTCCTAACAGAATGTGTTCAGTGCTACCAGACTTGTTCTGAGAAGTGCTGAGACATTAAACGTTGTTTTATTCTAGGAGAACCTGACCACTGAAGAACTGGAGCAGTTTGCTAAAGAGTTGAAGCACAAACGCATAACCCTGGGTTTCACCCAGGCTGATGTCGGCCAGGCCCTCGGGAACCTCTACGGTAAGGGATCACATCCACCTCAACATGGTGCAAATGCTTTCCTTTATTCGTATAAAGTTACCTCAACATGAATGCCCTTTGTCTGGACTCTTTAAGGACTCAATGACCTGTTTCTGTCTGCAGGTAAAATGTTCAGCCAGACCACTATCTGCCGCTTCGAGGCCCTGCAGCTGAGCATTAAGAACATGTGCAAACTGAAACCACTGCTGCAGAGGTGGCTGAACGAGGCGGAGACCTCGGATAATCCACAAGATGTGAGTTTGTACCACTTTTTTATTTAGACAACCTGCAGCCAGGCCTTCATATTACACGCATCTTGGACACAGCAAAATGCCCTGTAAGATTATCAGCAGCCACACCTGTTCAGATCAGTCGGCCTTCCTTCAAAGTCTGACTTCAAAGTTGACGTGTAGCTAAATGGTGCCACCTGGTGACGAGACAATGACATGATGTGATCTCCGGCTGGAGTGTAGACTTGACATTTCAGGCATTTGGGAGTCTTATCTAAAGTGACTTAAAAAAAGAGGGAGGTGGAGTCCAGCTGAACTCTGAACAGGTGGGTCCTGAGTCTCTTGCGGAAGCTGGTGAGCGACTCTGCTGTCCTGATGTCAGCTGGGAGCTCATCACCACTGCGGTGCCAAAAACAGAAGAGTTGAGACTTGGCAGAGCGATTTGCTTGTTCTTAGTGAAGGTGGTACCAGTTGTCCAGATGAAGTTGTTGAGCAGTGCTGGGGCATGGGGTCTGACTAATGTTTGGAGGTAGGTAGGGGCAGTTCTGCTGACAGCCCAGTGTCTTGAATCTAATTCAAGTGATAACCGGGAGCCAGTGGAGTTTGTGGAAGAGGGGGGGTTACATGGGAGAGTTTTAGTAAGTTGAACACCAGATATGTTGCTGTATTCTGAGTCCAGCCAGTAGAGTTGCAGTCGTCAGTCGAGGCAAGTGAGAAGATTGGGCCGCAGAATTGATGTCCAGCACAGCTGGTCATCCAGTTCCACGCAAAGGTTCCTTGCAGTTGGGGAAGGGGAGAATTCGATGTCCTCAATGGTGACAAATATAAGGAGAACAGAAGGAGCCCAAGTACTGAGCCTTGAGGGACTCCGGTGTCAAGGGTGCCTGGTCTGGACAGGGAACCATTCCATGTGACCATGTGATGGGTGCGATGTGTCAGGTCGGAAGTGAACCCGGATAATGCAGATCCAGCAATGGCAAGGTCTGCCAGAGTTTGAGACGTTTAAGACTTCAAGCCCTCTTCTGTACCAATTGGAAAGTCTTACTATTGGTGTTTGTTCTCCATCTTAGATGTACAAAATCAAGCGTGTGTTCGTGGACACGAAGAAGCGGAAGCGGCGTACGAGCCTGGAGGGCACGATGCGCGCTGCGCTGGAGTCCTACTTCAACCAGTGTCCCAAGCCCAACACCCAGGACATCACCGAAATCTCCACTGACCTGGGGCTGGAGAAAGATGTACGCCCCCTGCGACAGTTTAATTTCATGGTTCTTTGTCCCCAAGCAGGGGAACCGGCCCCTGAACCCTCAGACTAAACCCACCTCTGTGTTCCCTTGTCCTCCCCCAGGTGGTGAGAGTGTGGTTCTGCAATCGCCGGCAGCGGGGCAAGCGCGTGGCCCTGCCCCTGGACGAGGAGTGTGAGGGGCAGTACTACGACCAGAGCCCCCCTCCTCCACCGCTGGGCATGATGCCGTCGCCCCTCGGCAGTCAGGGGTACCCGGCCTACCCCGCCGCCCCACCACTCCTGTACCGGCCGATGCACAACGTGGACTCCTTCAGGCAGGCCCTGCACCCGGGACTAGTGAGTCACCTGATGGATGGCCAACCATCACCTCCACCCTATGACTGAGCACATACCCCTACCCCGCCACAACCCCCCTCCTGGGGATGGAGAGGGGAGGTGGCCCTTTGGTCTTTGGGTGTGTTGACCACACGGTCCACGAACCGGTTCTGCTGCTTACAGACTTTGTCATCGTTTTGACTGATCTTTTTGGACAGCTACCTCAGTGAAGTACTTACTGCTTACTCACCACTGTGCCTTTTTTGTTTTTCAAAAGGAGCAACTGTTTTAGGTTGTTGTGAGGGGTCGTTGTCTTGTCAGGGTAACTGCTTTTCTTACCTGGTTCAATATGAACTGTCTCAGTACCCGTGTCGAACGTTGTTTATGGCGAGAACAGCATCGATGATTTGTCCCTCAGCTTTTAAATGTTTATTTTTGTAAATAGTATGACAATGATTTCCTGGAACGATGGCTTGATTAATCTACTAAAATGAATATTTGAATTGGTGATGTTCTGTCAATGATTTAAATGGCCAGCATTGCTATGCAAATACTAGAAGCGATTTAACCAGACTGCCAAATAAAATACATTTTGGGAGGATGTAAGATTTTTGCACAGTAATTGTATTTCAATTAATTAGAATTAATTGGGGTGTAAACTATTGTCAAATGCAATGCTGCCTGGAGGTTCTTGGGCGCAAGGTATCTTGGCAGCTAAAATCATTCAAGGTGCCCCTTGATTTAATTTACTCTTAAACCTTAAACAGGCTTTCAGGTCTTTTTACTCGTCTTAATCTGTCTTTTGGGGACTGGACTTTACACTTGAGGCCGCAGAGCCACTGGAGAGCTAGCCCACTGGAAACTGTTTAAAAGGTCTGATCTGTACATGGCTTGGGTGGATATCAGAAGAGGGTAGAGTTGTAGTCAAGACCGCCTAAACCGAGACCAAGACACTACCAAGACCAGAGGGTATCAAGACCAAGACCGACCGAGACCAAGTCGAGACCAGAAAAAAACAACAACCAGTGTTTAAGTTACACCAGTACTTGAACAATACAATGAAGAACAGCAGCATACTGGGGTTCAGCCACAGTTTACATTCAATACATATTAGACGGTATTATTTCAACTACAGGCAGAACAATACAGAGACAGAGCTGTCGTGTGACTGGGAGCTCACTGGAAATGTTTTCGCAGACTGGGTGAGATCAACTGTGTAGCAATTGCATGACGGCTGTTCCTGCACCATTAGAGGATTGAGACTCCCTTTTCACTTTAGTGTGCTGTTGAGGACTGACATGACTGGTACTGACTGGTCCCAAAGTCATCTGACAAAACAACAAACACCATCTTGCACCTCCAACTGTCTAAAGAATGGGTAAATATGTAACCTATTTAAATTATACTTAATTTACAGATGAAATCGTAACATCAAATTAAAGATACACAATTATAAACTTGAAATTGCATCATTGTAGTCATTGTAGTCACCAAATTACACAACTTCCCTGAAATGGATACGCCTAATGTTTAGTCAACACAACGGTGATATGCAGATGTTATTTAAGTCATTTATTTAGTCAAACACCATAAGTACAATACTGTAATCATACAATACTGTAATCAAACAATACAGACATGCACACACACACAGGAAAAAATATCCAATGTAACATATTTGGTGTACTAGTGCTGCGTAGTGTACTAGTGTAGTGTACTAGTGTAGTGTACTGGTGCTGCGTAGTGTACTAGTGTAGTGTACTAGTGCTGCGTCAGGTTTAGTGATGACCGTGAGCTCGCTGCTTGGTTTATGCACAAACCCCCTCGAGACCAAATAGTCGAGTCCGAGACAAGACCAAGGCCGGTCTCGAGTACTACAACACTAGAAGAGGGGCCCCTAACTGTTTACTGTACATTGCTCAGAGTGGCTGTAAGGGATCTCAAGTGGCAAGAGTCCCCTGAGGAAATGGGGTAGACTGGGAGCCAAGTATTTTTGTCTGCCAACATTAAGCATAATCCAGATTTACTCGACTGGCAACCAGCAGTCTTTAATATTCCAACTGTTGCATGTTCACAAACTCATGTTTTGTTTTTAGCAGTTCTTGAATCTTTTCTAACTGCTGCTTTGAAACAAGCTTCACCCAATGTGTTCTGACGTGTCCTGTTCTGCATCGGCACCATGCAATTAAATAAATGTTCAATCCAGACGGTGCTTTTAATGGTTTTGTTTTATTATGCAGACTTGATTTGCATAGTGATTGTAGATTTGTCGTGAAGCATTCCTGCAGCGCTTTCGCACGTCTTGTTAACCCCAAACGCTGCCAGTTTCAGTTCTCTGCTGAGGGTTCTCTTAATGTGTGGTTTTGAGGTAACTCCCAGCTCCTAGACGTGTGCCAACATGGCAGAGCGGCTGTGTATTGGATCTTGGCGTCTACGCCTGTAAATCTTCTGGTTTACTTCATTATCAATGTGTATTCTACAAATACAACTTCCTGATTTCGCTGCATGTTCTGTGTAATCAAAAATTGAATCAAGATAGTCTGTATACTTGAAGCGCGTGTGCTTCTACGACTGGGGAAACTCGTCATCTTGTGGTTTCCATGCGACCGTGTGGCGCGTGCACCCATGCGTGGAGATCCGCGTACGTTTTGTTCTCGGGTAGCGAGCTGTACTGGGAGCAGATGCTGCACAGCCGCTCCCTCCAGTCGGTGTACTGCTTCACGCGCCAGTCCCTCCTCCACCTGAAGAACGCCGCATAGCCACCGGCCGCTTCCTCATCCACCAGCTGCCGCAGCCGCCTCCCCAGATCTGCAACCGACGCAAACTCGTCCACGTGGATGAAGGAGCCACGAGGGGCCACAGCTTGGTAGTCCTCCAGTGGCGGCCCCAGGACCACGGGCACGGCCCCCGACTGGTAGGCGTTCCTCCACAGCTTCTCGGTGATGTAGTCCCTGGACTCGGAGTTCTCGAAGGCCAGGTAGAAGTAGCAGCCGGAGATGGTGGGCAGGAGGTCTCGGCTGGACAGGGTCCTGTTGTTCCACTGGCCGTACACGGTGACGGGCACCACGTCCCGGAGCTGCGAGAACACCCTGACTCCTGCGGTGACCCGGCTGGTAGTTGCTCACCACCCAGCACACCGGGATGCTCTTGTTGCGCTGGAGAGGCTCCTCCTCCTCCTCCCCTCCTCCGTGCCCTGCCTCCCTGGGCACCACCTTACCGTATGGGACGATGATATCGGCGTCCCGCCTGTAGGACATGGTCAAGTTGAAGACGCCCGCGAAGGGATGCAGGTTCCCACTGTTCGCCGGGGACTCCAGGGACATCCACACCCACCTCTGGCCCCGGGGCCGCGGCAGGTGGCGGGGGACCTGTCCCTGGGCCAGCGCCAGATCGCGGCCGTGGAACACCACCACGTCCGCCGCGGAGTAGGCGGAGCGGTTGTGCCACAGCCTGCATCGGGGTACGTTGTAACGCTGCAGACACACGTCCCCGCGCAGGTCCAGGGGAACGCCGAAGGGCCAGTGCCACAGCAGCACGTTGACGTCCCGGCCCCCCCCGGTGGTGGTGGTGGTGCCCCGAGCGGTGGAACTCCACCACTTCGAGACGAGCAGCAGCAGGGGGGAGGCACACAGCAGGAGGGTCAGCAGACGCTTCATTGGGCAGGCGAGCGGGCGGGCGGAGAGACGCTCATCAAGAAGATTCTGGAACCACAAGAAAGGTTTTGCATGTGGACCTGCAGGCCATGGTTTACCCAAGGTCAATGACACGTCTCTGTACTGTGTAACCCCTACCTGCTCCTTAAATTGGAGCGGCGGTATCTCAGGAGGTAAGAGCGATTGTCTGGCAACTGGAAGGTTGCTGGTTCGATCCACGGGCTCCGCCTAACTAAGTGTCGAGGTGTCCCTGAGCAAGACAACACCTAACCCTAACTGCTCCTGACAGGTTGGTTATTACCTTGCATGTTTGGCACCGCCTCTTAAATGTCTTAAAATGTCTTCAAATTGTGTAGCTACTAGCTACATAGTATATTGACATAGAATTCTGTGTATAAGGTTATTTGAACATTTCTAGTCTTCATGAGCGTTTATTTGCACTCATTGTGGTTTAATGGACAATAATAACTAATATATATCTAGGTGTTGATATTTGTCGACGGGTTGACGTTATCTTTCTGAGGTATAAAGATCAAAATTATTCCGAAAAGCTTTTTACTCCAGGCTGTGAACATACGTAGCTCTTACATTGCATCGCATTCGAGGGCACTTTACTGTTCGTGTACGTCTCCTTGTATTTCACTTAGCGTGCTGCGCCAAACGTTTTGGAGAGGTTATGCAATAAATGTCCTGCTCTCTCTCTCTCTCTCTGGACACAAGTCCTGTGGCGAACGACTCGAACACACACAGCTGGCCAGGGGTCCTGACACACAAACACCACGACGGCCACGAGACAGCGACACACACACACACACACACACACACACACACACGTCCACTCTCCTCCCACTCACCTGGTGGAGGGGTCAAGGCCGGGGTCCTAACGAGGGCTCGCTACCTGGCTCGGTGTTCAGCGGTGTGTAACAGCGACGATCTGTCACACCAACTGTGGAAACACTTCCTCTTAACTGTGAAACAAATGTACAATTGCAGATCTCTCTCTCTCTCTCTCTCTCTCTCTCTCTCTCTCTCTCTCTCTGTCTGTTTGCCTGTCTCTCTCTGTGGGTCTCTTGGCCTCTCTCTCTCTGTCTGTCTCTTGGTCTCTCTCTCTCTCTCTCTCTCTCTCTCTCCTCTCTCTCTGTCTGTTTGCCTGTCTCTCTCTGTGGGTCTCTTGGCCTCTCTCTCTCTGTCTGTCTCTTGGTCTCTCTCTCTCTCTCTCTTGTCTCTCTCTCTCTCTCTCTCTCTCTCTCTCTCTCTGTCTCTGTCTCTCTTACTGTATTTCCTCCAGCTTGTGGATGTGTTCAGATCTGTGCGTCTTGTGAGTCTTGCACCACCAGCTCGTTAAACTTTGCCAAACACAGACTAAAGAGTTCTGTGAAGGGCCCAGTGCTCCGTCGGTGTGAATGTGGGGAAGATGGTCTTCCCTCTCTGAATGCATGTAATGTTGTAGAGGAACCCACACCAGAACCAGACCCAAACAGACCCAATAAGAACCACCAGAACTGCATAAGGCCAACAGATAGTTTCATTTACATTTACATTACATTTAGGGCATTTGGACGCTTTTATCCAAAGCGACTTACAAAGAGTTTCACTTACATTATGTCCCAAACTAGAATGCTCGTCTCTTACCGCCTGAATCCCTTGGGCCTCCTTGTCGTCTTTCTGATCATCATCATCATATCACGAATGATGGCGTGAGGAGGACTTCTCCTCGGGGGGGGGGGGGGGGGGCGGGGGCGGTTCCTTCCGTCTTCGTCTTCTTCCCTCCCAGAGCGGCCGTTAGCGGCGCCCCCCCGCCGACCACCACAACCACTGCTGGTGGGGGTGATGTGTACCATGTGACTCATCCTCTTGGCACACGTCAGCCGGCGACCACATCGTGTGATAAGGATGATGATGATGATGATGAGGAGGAGGATGATGATGATTGACTATCA
Organism: Coryphaenoides rupestris; assembly: GCA_002895965.2. NCBI lineage: Eukaryota > Metazoa > Chordata > Actinopteri > Gadiformes > Macrouridae > Coryphaenoides > Coryphaenoides rupestris. Next base: position 46,491 of record PIJE02001042.1, on the reverse strand, counting down.
GAGGAATCTGCTGCTCTGACAAAACTGCAAAAATGGTTGCAGAACGTTTGAAGAACTTTTGCAGAACATGTGCAGAGGCACACTGTGCACACTGGAATGCCAAGGAACCAGGTAGCCGCAGTGGAAAGGAACTAAGTACATTTACTTAAGTACTGCAGTTAAGTACAACTTTGAGGTCCTTGTACGTTACTTGAGTATTTATTGCTTTTTTCTGCTACTTTATACTCACTACATCTCAGAGATGAATATTGTACTTTTTACTCCACTGCATTTAACTGAAAGATTTAGTTACTAGTTACTTTGCAGATTAAGATTAACCATGCAAGATATAATCATTAAATATGTGATGATATTATATCAGTAAGGCTTCATCGGTCCCCATGGGGGCCAGCAGTACGTAGAGTAATATATAAAATATAAATACATTGAATTAAAGCGATGAACTAATTCTAAACCGATAATATAATACTGTATATTATTTATTTAGAAATGGGCCATTTTGCATCATGAATACTTTTACTTTTGTACTTTTACTAAAGTAACATTTTCAATGCAGGACTTTTACTTGTAGCAGGGGATTTCTACAGTGCGGTAGTAGTACTTTTACTTGATCTGGGTACTTCCTGCACCACTGGATGTGGGGGGCTGAGAGATGTAATAATAATACATATGACTTATATAGCGCTTTTAAAGGGTACTCAAAGACGCTTTACAATGAACAATAAACATATGACATAAACGTACACAGATACGGAATACGGAATACAGAATACAGAAACAAATATAGAGGTTGTAGAGTGCAAGAGAATGGTGGAGGTGGAGGTCAGATACTGTAGGCAGAGTTTCTGATGTTAGGAGGCAGGGGATTCCAGAGGGTTGGGGCAGCGATGGCGAAGGCTCTGTCTGTCTGTACTCGTAAGAACAAAAGGAGACTTTATGTTGTCAAAACGCGATTCATAAACCTGGAATGTCTGCTGATAGCAGCTTCTAGTCATCTGATTCTGCTCAGTTCCTCAGACACCTCCACGCAACTGCAACACTCTTTATGAATACAGGATCCTGTCATGTGTGTTCATGTGTTCATGCTGTATTTACTGTCTACTCTAGAGTCGCTAATTGTTTATCTGTGAGCCGTCCACGCGTGTCTTAATCGGTTGCTCTCGGATCCCCTCCGGGTCTGTCGTCAAATCTTTTTCATGTCATTCCGATCTCAGCGATCAGGCGCTCGGAGGAGGCCGCCCAGAGCCACGGCACACTTGTTTTGATTCATGGATTCCAGAAGCCAAGGCCGTCATTAAATATAATGATCCACACACCACACACCCTGCAAGGACGCAGGCTGGGAGACACTACAGATACTTGTTATATAGTATACTGTATATACTGCCCTGTTATATTGTATATATACTGCCCTGTTATATAGTATACTGTATATACTGCCCTGTTATATAGTATATATACTGCCCTGTTATATAGTATACAGTATATACAGTATACTATATAACAGGGCAGTATATATACTATATAACAGGGCAGTATATACAGTATACTATATAACAGGGCAGTATATATACAATATAACAGGGCAGTATATACAGTATACTATATAACAGGGCAGTATATATACAATATAACAGGGCAGTATATACAGTATACTATATAACAGGGCAGTATATATACTATATAACAGGGCAGTATATATACAATATAACAGGGCAGTATATATACAATATAACAGGGCAGTATATACAGTATACTATATAACAGGGCAGTATATATACTATATAACAGGGCAGTATATACAGTATACTATATAACAGGGCAGTATATACAGTATACTATATAACAGGGCAGTATATATACTATATAACAGGGCAGTATATACAGTATACTATATAACAGGGCAGTATATATACTATATAACAGGGCAGTATATACAGTATACTATATAACAGGGCAGTATATACAGTATACTATATAACAGGGCAGTATATATACAATATAACAGGGCAGTATATACAGTATACTATATAACAGGGCAGTATATACAGTATACTATATAACAGGGCAGTATATATACTATATAACAGGGCAGTATATATACTATATAACAGGGCAGTATATACAGTATACTATATAACAGGGCAGTATATATACTATATAACAGGGCAGTATATACAGTATACTATATAACAGGGCAGTATATACAGTATACTATATAACAGGGCAGTATATATACTATATAACAGGGCAGTATATATACAATATAACAGGGCAGTATATACAGTATACTATATAGTGTGTGTGTGTGTATGTGTGTGTGTGCATGCATGTGTGTGTGTGTGTGCATGCATGTGTGTGTGTGCATGCATGTGTGTGTGTGTGTGTGTGTGTGTGTGTGTGTGTGTGTGTGCATGTATGTGTGTGTGTGTGTGTGTGTGTGTGTGTGTGTGTGTCTTTCAGGCCAGTGATGACTGTGGGAGTGTTGGGAACTGTCCGTTCTGTCAGAGGATCTTCATGATTCTGTGGTTGAAGGGCGCGACCTTCACCCTCACCACGGTGGACATGAAGTGAGAACCTCTTCCTCACCCCCACCCCCCTCTTCACCACGCCTCCCTTCACTTTAAAAGATGACAAGACAGGAGTTTGTTGAGCCTAAAACAGAACATAAAATAGTAGACTAGCATGAAATGCACACGCTCAGACGCAACAATCAGAATGAACTAGACGACATGAGTTAGTTATTATCATATTATGCTATACTTCATCAATGGTGTTCCTATTAATGAAACATCTTAAGATAAGATAAGATAAAACTTTATTCATCCCGAAGAAAATTCTTGTGCCAGAGGTTGCTCAAAAATACCAACAACATAAGAATAAAAACGTAGTAGAATAATAATAATAATAATATGTACAGTGTATAAGCCTAATAGAAAAACAATATAGGCAAGATATATTTGTATTTGTACATCTTGTTGCACCTGAACAATCTTGTTTTCCAAATGAAGAAAAACATTTACAAAAAACTAACATTCAACATTATACACTGTGAAATATGCTAGGGTTAACTTTTTGTATATATATTATTTTATACATATTTTGATCTTGGGAGTGATCAAACTTTCCCTCCTTGCTGCTGGACAGCTTTGGGAGCAACCACCTTCGTTCTTGTCTCTGACATCACATGTTTTGTGTGTCCAACGTCTTCCTCCTCACCCCCCCGCAGGGCCCCCGAGGTGCTGAAGGACCTGGCCCCGGGCTCCCAGCCGCCCTTCCTCGTCTTCAACGGCGAAGTTCGCACGGACACCAACAAGATCGAAGAGTTCTTGGAACAGGCGCTGGCACCGCCCTTGTGAGGGGAACACACATCACACACACACACACACACACACACACACACACACACACACACACACACATACAAATATAGTTATATTGTATTATATATACTGCCCTGTTTAGTATACTGTATATACTGCCCTGTTATATAGTATACTGTATATACTGCCCTGTTATATAGTATATATACTGCCCTGTTATATAGTATACTGTATATACTGCCCTGTTATATAGTATATATACTGCCCTGTTATATAGTATACTGTATATACTGCCCTGTTATATTGTATATATACTGCCCTGTTATATAGTATACTGTATATACTGCCCTGTATATTGTATATACTGCCTTAAGTATATGCCCTGTTATATAGTATACTGTATATACTGCCCTGTTATATAGTATACTGTATATACTGCCCTGTTATATAGTATATATACTGCCCTGTTATATAGTATACTGTATATACTGCCCTGTTATATTGTATATATACTGCCCTGTTATATTGTATATATACTGCCCTGTTATATAGTATATATACTGCCCTGTTATATAGTATACTGTATATACTGCCCTGTTATATTGTATATATACTGCCCTGTTATATAGTATAATGTATATACTGCCCTGTTATATTGTATATATACTATAAAACTGTACACACACAAACAACACCAACAACTAGTGAGAACAGTAAAAAACAACAACAACAACGAAGGTGTTTGTCGCGTGCTGCGTTGTCTGGGTGTCACCAAGGTGTCGCCCGCCTACCGCTCCTCCCCGTCAGTTCTACCGATGGCCTGAGTTTCACCCAGGGCCCCCCCGAAGGTCGCGTCAGGTCACGTAAAGTTCACGCGACCTCCACCGTGGCTCTACGGCAGACACAGAGCAGAGCGACAACGAGATGCTCCCTGAGTGGGTGGGCGAGCAGCGGGCGAGCAGCGGGGAGCTACAGAGAGAGAGAGAGAGAGAGAGAGAGAGAGAGAGAGAGAGAGAGAGAGAGAGAGAGAGAGAGAGAGAGAGAGACACAGAATGTGTGGCAGTAGCAGAGGAGACATCCAGACCTGCTGGTCTAACTGGTAGGACTGGAGGGGGGCGGGGCCTCACACAGTCACCGCTTGACAGGTATGGTGAGAGAGAGAGAGAGAGAGAGAGAGAGAGAGAGAGAGAGAGAGAGAGGTAGGTGGAGAGAGAACACAATGCATTGTTATTATAAGTCACTGCTGCGAGTGACTTACGTGTTGTGTGGTTAGTTTCAGTCGACCAGACTACAACCATGTCACTGGGTCAGGGTGACACACAGAGTAAGTAAGGCGGTGCTGCTGGTGGTGTTGCTGGTGGCGGTGGTGGTGCTGGTGCTGGTGGTGGTGTCGGTGTTGTGTGTTTCTTTCCCACAGCGAACTGAACTGCGGTTTTGTGATTTTAGAGACGTCTGGAGGAGCGATACAACGGGAAAGTCCTCGAGCGGAGGGGGAGGCAGAGCGGCCCACCATCGAACTCTTTATAAAGGTAACGCCTCGACACGTTTGTTCCTCAAAGCACACTGTCACATGAACGCTTATCTGTAGGTTTACTTCATGTGGCCTTATGGGTTTTTGGTAGCGTGATTATGGCTCAGAAATGTCTCTGTGGACATTTGGATTCGATCGACTGGTGTTTAAGACTTTCAGAGGCCTCTGTACTGGGGCAGGATCCTCCCAGCTGGCTTGTAAGACATTCAGAGGCCTCTGTACTGGGGCAGGACCCTCCCAGCTGGTTTGTAAGACCTTCAGAGGCCTCTGTACTGGGGCAGGACCCTCCCAGCTGGTTTGTAAGACATTCAGAGGCCTCTGTACTGGGGCAGGACCCTCCCAGCTGGTTTGTAAGACCTTCAGAGGCCTCGGTACTGGGGCAGGACCCTCCCAGCTGGTTTGTAAGACCTTCAGAGGCCTCTGTACTGGGGCAGGACCCTCCCAGCTGGTTTGTAAGACCTTCAGAGGCCTCTGTACTGGGGCAGGGCCCTCCCAGCTGGTTTGTAAGACCTTCAGAGGCCTCCGTACTGGGGCAGGACCATACCAGCATACCAGCTATACGAGGAAGCTCTGTTTAGTATAATTGAGGACGAGGTGGAGGTTCCCGACTGCAGCCGAGACGCCAGCAGGAGCAAAGACGACGGTCCAGTTTAACCTGCGCCGCCTCGCGCAGAATACCTTGCATGCCAACCCTGCAAAAAGCCATGTCGATACGTGGAAGAGATTGTTTCGTTTTCTCCTCCTTAACTGTTGGACCATCAGTCCTTCTGCTTGTCGGTTTGTCTAAACCAGGACTCCTCACGTTATTTATTTCACCAAATATGTGTCATATGTAGTCCTATTGGCTGGTTAGGAGGAAGTGTGAGAACATCAACACACACGAGGCAGGTCACACTTGTGACATGGTTGTCAGTCGAGTCAGTCGAGAAGGGGGCGGGGCCTAGCTGCATTAACAAGAAAGTGTCGACTTCCACCTCAGCTGGCAGGAATTCAAATGCACATGAAAAGTCAATTGAACAGAAAATGCGTTGATGAGCTAACGTCTAAACTAAGACACACAGGACATCGGCGTAACTTCTCACTGGGGTTTGACATTAACTAATTGACTCTGAGGCAGTTCAGCAGTTCAACAAAACCACAGACTGAGGACAGAGAAGTGAAATAATTCCAACCAAACCACGCACGGAGACACACTGAGTCAATATGATTATTACTTTTTCCATGAAACATACATTTTTTGATCTCTTTCCAACTGTGTATTTGTCATACAATTATATTATATTTTATATTATAGAATATTATGGAATTGTAAATTGTATATAATATTCACACATATGTGCCTCTGTATGTATGTGTGTGTGCATGCATGTGTGTGTGTGTGTGTGTGTGTGTGTGTGCATGCATGTGTGTGTGTGCATGCATGTGTGTGTGTGTGTGCATGTGTGTGTGTGTGCATGTATGTGTGTGCATGCCTATGTGTGTGTGTGTGTGTGTGTGTGTGTGTGTGTCTTTCAGGCCAGTGATGACTGTGGGAGTGTTGGGAACTGTCCGTTCTGTCAGAGGATCTTCATGATTCTGTGGTTGAAGGGCGCGACCTTCACCCTCACCACGGTGGACATGAAGTGAGAACCTCTTCCTCACCCCCACCCCCCTCTTCACCACGCCTCCCTTCACTTTAAAAGATGACAAGACAGGAGTTTGTTGAGCCTAAAACAGAACATAAAATAGTAGACTAGCATGAAATGCACACGCTCAGACGCAACAATCAGAATGAACTAGACGACATGAGTTAGTTATTATCATGCTGTGCTATACTTCATCAATGGTGTTCCTATTAATGAAACATCTTAAGATAAGATAAGATAAAACTTTATTCATCCCGAAGAAAATTCTTGTGCCAGAGGTTGCTCAAAAATACCAACAACATAAGAATAAAAACGTAGTAGAATAATAATAATAATAATATGTACAGTGTATAAGCCTAATAGAAAAACAATATAGGCAAACAATCTTGTTTTCCAAATTAAGAAAAACATTTACAAAAAACTAACATTCAACATTATACACTGTGAAATATGCTAGGGTTAACTTTTTGTATATATATTATTTTATACATATTTTGATCTTGGGAGTGATCAAACTTTCCCTCCTTGCCGCTGGACAGCTTTGGGAGCAACCACCTTCGTTCTTGTCTCTGACATCACATGTTTTGTGTGTCCAACGTCTTCCTCCTCACCCCCCCGCAGGGCCCCCGAGGTGCTGAAGGACCTGGCCCCGGGCTCCCAGCCGCCCTTCCTCGTCTTCAACGGCGAAGTTCGCACGGACACCAACAAGATCGAAGAGTTCTTGGAACAGGCGCTGGCACCGCCCTTGTGAGGGGAACACACATCACACACACACACACACACACACACACACACACACACACACACACACACACACACACACACGCACACACACACACACGCACACACGTCGAGTTGATTGAGACAGAGTGAAACCCAACTGTTTTGAATTGAAACATGGCAACGACAAACACACACACTAACACACGAACACTTTCACATCTCCCCTGGCAGATACCCGAGGCTTGCCAGCCGATACATGGAGTCCAACACGGCCGGAGACGACATCTTCCTCAAGTTCTCGGCGTACATCAAGAACCCGAACCCCGGCCTGAACGACTGTAAGAACCGCGGCGCTGAAGGATGAGCAAGAATGTTGTCGGTAGTGTTCGACAGCTCAGACAACAACTTCATTGTTGTAACATAACCACCCTCCATTTTGATGTAGGGGACAAAAGACACGAGACACAGAAGCTAATATACTATTATTGGTATTATTATCATTATCATTGCACATTGAAAAGCAAATCAGTCAGTAGGGGTTCGGGAGGAAGGTATTTCTGAAGATCATCTTGAGCGGAGACAAAGGAGTCAAGGACAGTTACTAACAATTTAAATGTTCAGTTAGCAAGTGTGCTTCCACACCTCTGGTTTCAGTCTATAGTTTCAGGTTATGTTTCTGCGAAAACGCCAGAGGTATAGAGAAAAGTAGAAAGTCACAGAAAAGTTTCACACTTAGACAACCCAGCACAAACAAATGCAATTTGTGACACACGACTTAGACGTTAAACATCCTTTCAGCTTTAGACAAATTATCCTTGAAATTGCTTTTCATGGATGCTTTTGTTTGTTCATTGGGAATGAACAAACAGGTACCACAGTGATATATTGCTGCCTCTCCTTCAACAAATGTACTCTTTGTAAGTCACTTTGGATAAAAGCGTATGAACCAAATGCCCTAAATGTAAATGTAAATGTAAATGAAGATAATAATAAAAAACTAATATTTATACATCGAAAGTCAAAGTCAAAAGCATATTTCATGAGAAATTTTGTTTGAGTAGTCTGCATATTTCCTTCTCGTTGCATTCCATTCCAAATGAAAACAAGCAAGACTCAAAGTCAAGACACAAAGTTTTTGGAGTCATTCCACCCTTGTACCTGTAGCAGTGCTCAGGCAGAACTGCTCCTGAGCATCACGACAGGATGATGACAGGTGGAACCATGGACCCTCCTCCCTGTGTCTTTCAGTGCTCGAGAAGAAGTTCCTGAAGAGCCTGGCGAAGCTGGACGACTACCTGCTCACCCCGCTGCCCCACGAGCTGAACAAGAACCCCAACGACACGCGGTCGTCCCGGGCCTACCTGGACGGGGACACCCTCACCTTGGCCGACTGCAACCTGCTGCCCAAACTCAACATAGTCAAGGTGGGTGGAAGGGCCAGATCACTGCATCTCTCTCTCTGAAGGCCTCTGTGTGCTTCTTCAGAAGTGTTCTGGGATCAGAACAAGTCGGACGCCCGAATTGGACTTTGACCTCGTATAGTTCCACACAACTGGCCGATATTGGGGAAGTATTAGAGCAGGGGTGTCAGACTAAATTACATCCTGGTTCACACCAGCATGATGGTTGCCCTCAAGGGGCCGGTTGTAACTGTAAGACTATATATACAGTATGTATATATCTACTCTTTATCACATTACATAATTGCCTCTGCATTCGATTATTATTATAGACTGTCAAGTGTACTTGAAACTATTGTACAATTTAGGGCCGGACTGGGAACATCATTCAGGCGGGGAAATAAAGTCCCAGTCAGGCCACCACAGTCCCGTAACACGTAATGTTCAAAATATTAGTAATTGTTACGAATAAATATTGAGTAGAAGCATTAAAGTTTGGGGTCTCATGTGTCCAAAGTGATCTGTGCTCGTCCTCTGGCCCCAGGTGGTGTGCATGAAGTACAGGGAGGTGGATATCAGTCAGAGGAGCCTGCTGCCCGGCCTCACGCGGTACCTGAGCCACGCGTACACGCAGGAACAGTTCAGCAACACCTGCCCGCCCCCCACCGAGATCCTCTGGGCCTACCACACGGTGGCCAAGTTCCTCAACAAGTAGAGCGCCCGGGAACACCCAGGGCTCAGAGGAAGGTGAAGGTGGAACCATGTGCACGGGAAAAAAGTGGGAATCTGGAGAGATCAAATAATAATTGGAGTGGGGTGGGGGGGGGGGGGGGGGTTAATGTGGACAACTGTGGGCATCTGTCAGAGAGAGTTTGTGAGTTAGTGGTAGTTAATCCACTATTTTAAATTACTTTATTAGTCGACTACAAAACATTGAAACATGCACTACTCCACTATCTGCCGCTTTCATCTGCATTCCATTGGCCACAATAATATCTCTGGCTTCGTCTGATTGGCCGCTTTGCAATGGGGCTGTGTTCCAATAGTTTGGATCACGTTAGTAGCGGGGGTATTGGGTTGTTGGGTTTTAAATATTGTATAAATAGGAGATCCATTTCTATTTTAAAATCACATGGGCATTTACTAATCTGGACGTTTATTCTACCCCAATAAGAGAGAAAGAAAGCACTAAGCCGTCCAGATCTGTGGGTTAAATGCAGCCTTTGAAAAGGCATTTTACCTTTTTTGCCTTTGATGAAGAAATACAATTGTTGAGAACAATGTGGAGGTTGTGTGCATTTTAAAAATCAATGACAATAACAAAGATGTATGTATAGATTTGATTGCACATTGAACACCAATATAACACAAGTTGAATCCAACAGTTAACCATAATTAGCCATGACTTTGCTGTGTTAAAATATGTTTGCCATGAATGCCATGTGATCAAAATGTGAAGAGGTATATTGTTACAGAGAAGTGTATAAAGTAATAAAGAGCAACAATGAGAAAATGATCCGACCTTCCTGATTATCTTAAAGTATCAAGTAGCCTAAAACAATAATTGATAAGGTGCCTTCACTAGAACACACACACACACACACACACACACACACACACACATATAAGGAGACATCCAAATCATATTATTATTATAATTATTTCCGACACAGTTGTGAAATGTAAAAAGTAACGTGATTTTCTGACCGGGGACTTTTGTGAGCGTGGCTGCATGACGTCAGACACGTGTCTTGTGGGTGGAGGCCCAGTAGACAGCAGCCAGAGGAAATGACAGTGAGTTGTGAAACACGCACTCTAAAGTCTAAATCACACAATTTCACATCCGCACATCCTGTATGTTTGTGGGGCAATTAAACTTCTCGAATGTTGAATCATCATCGTGCCCGATATAAGGTTGCTTCACAGGGCAATAAGCCCCAAATGACTGCTACTGGGCCAAGTCATATACTGTAACTCAATATAGGGACAACTCATAGACAGTAAAGTAATAGGGATAGGGAAAGGAATAAACTAATAAACTAATAAACTAATAAAGGAATAAACTAATCAACTAGTTATCTAGAATATTCTCGTCTGTCTGCCTACTTGAGTTTTGCTGTATATTGGTTTTCATCTGTGTTCCTTTTAATGTTGACCCCATTGATAACATACTTCCTCAATTTATTGAGGATGTATGTTTGTCATGTAATATTCATTATGTGAATTTGTGTATTATGTGTATTTCTATGAAAATACATATTACTGGCAATACAATGTTTTGTGAACATTTAGATGTGCAAAAAATGAACACAAAAATGAACATGTTGTAAAACAGTGTGGTTAATGTGGCTTGATGAAATAAAAGATTCCCCATTGCAGCACGGCATGTGCATATTCTTTGCACCTCAGAGAGATAAGTCACTGATTAAAAAATGACAGAAGTGTTTGCTTTGGGTGGACGTGGCTCCGAGAATGAATGCATGTAGTTTTTTATGTGTCTATGTGCTATTTACGTTAATTGCATTTAGATCATCACATGCAAACATTATGTTGACTCCAGTGAATGTGAACAGAATAAACAGAATAATTCCAAAATGTAAAACACCTGCAGACAGATTAATACAAGTTTACCCTTCAACCCAGGAAGGAAGAGGGGGGCGGGACTTCCAGGCGAGAGGCGAGAGGGGGCGGGACTTTCGGGAGAGGGATATTTCAATTTCTATGTTCAATTTAAAGATCTTTATTGTCAGCGGGGGAAACGTACATTTCCGTTGCCAAAGCGAGTGGTAAATGAAAACAAAACCAAAACAAATCTAATTTACAATTTTGGATTTACAAACATGTACAATTGTAGATATTCTAGAACAAAGAAATGTGTACACAAAGCTGCAATATTGCAATCAAATGTATAAATATGAGTTTCTAAAATATACTTAGAAAGAACTAAATATATACAGGTAAGTCAGTCAACTTAAAAAAAAATATATATATATGTATATATAATATAAAAAAAAATACAAAAATACAAAAAGAAATAAAAAAGTAAAATAGAAAAAAGAAAAAATGGAAAAGAAAGAGAGAAAAATAAATAAATAAAAGATATATATATAAAAAGATAATAATAAAAAAATATATATATATATAATAATGATAACTCCGGGGGACGGTTCATAACAACAACAACAACAACAACAACAGCAGCAGACCGGAAATGGCGTTGGGTAGACCGGGGAACCGTCAGACCCCATGATCCCCTGCCCTCCTCCCAAGCCCGGTGCTGCGCGTCTATTGGTGGGCTCGGTGAGAGGTGGGCGGGGCCTGGCGCTGAGTGAAAGCCTCTCTGTTATGAGTGTCAAACTTTTATTTTATTTGACTGAATGTGGTTCTGACGGCCGCCTGTTCTGGAGGAGCGTCAGCTAGCCGGTTAGCACGCTAAGCTAAGATAAGCTAAGCCTACTAGTGTGTGTGTTATTGATGGCTAATGTGGTTCCTAGCTGCTGTGTCTTTTAGCATGTTAGCACGCTAAGCTAAGCTGTGTGTGTGTGTGTGTGTGTGTGTGTGTGTGTGTGTGTGTGTGTGTGTGTGTGTGTGTGTGTGTGTGTGTGTGTGTGTGTGTGTGTGTGTGTGTGTGTGTGTGTGTGTGTGTGTGTGTGTGTGTGTGTGTGTGTGTGTGTGTGTGTGTGTGTGTGTGTGTGTGTGTGTGTGTGTGTTATTGATGGCTAATGTGGCTCCCAGCTGCTGTTCGCATGTTAGCCACTAGTGCTAGCTCAGAGCTACTTGTGCTAACACAACAGGAAGCCACTGATGACAGAGAGCAGCAATTATAGATTATACAATTATTACATCTTAAAATGTAATGAATGTAAACATTGTTAGGTTATCTTTGATGACATGGTACTTGCAATGATGAACTGATGAAGTAAAATAACATGATTACAAATAAGACAGGCTAATGTCAAGTGTTAATGGGCCTGCAAAAGTTTTTTGTAATTATAATTGTAACAAAAAATATATTGCCGTCAGACATGAAACAACAATGTATTTCAACCCTGGAATGTTGTAGTATAAATAGGAATATTCTAGTATAACTAGGAATATTCTAGTATAAATTGCACTTCATGACTCTTGTGTCTGCTAGGAGGAGGATGGCCGGCCAATCGGACGACCCCACAGACCAGTGCCGGTGGACGGGCTTGGTAAGCGGCTGCAGCCCAGCAGCAGCAGCAAGAGGAGTAGGAAGTCCTCTCATTAGGACCAGCATAACCAGTCCCCTCTACGCTGTTCTAGCCGCAATCAAATGCGTGTGGACTTTGTTGTTGGCTTGTCTGTTCACCACCACCCCCCCCCCCCACTATGCTTGCTTACTTGCAGGTCTGGGCGAACAGCAGGAGTGAATTGACAGAGCGTCTGCAGATGTTTGTGGAGGAGCGGATGCAGACCACCATGGTGTGTCTGTCTGTCTGTCTGTGTTGTGTATTCATTGAGTTAACACTGAGTCACTCTGGGCGGAGTGGGTTCTGTCTGGACTGCAGGGCAGAAGCCAGGGATTGGTAGATTACATTGTTTGTTTTATAAGTTGGGTGAGTAATAGGAATCATGTGTTCTGAACTTATGTAGTGTGCGTCAGAATACTTCTTAGCTCATAGAAAAGCAGTAGAACAATGGCTAACCATTAAATAAAGGAAAACTTCGCCACAACACGAGTTCTCTGAGTACAATTGATAACAATGTCGGCCATTATCGTAATTGAGTTTATGGCATGGAGGAAATGTACGTTTTTCATATTTCAAGACAAGCTTGTCTCGAACCTCCTGCCACCTTATATGGTGTCCTGTAGTTTGGCATCTTTCCATGTGACTGTTCGTTCACTGGGTCAAGTGACTGTTCATTCACTGTGTCAAGTGACTGTTCGTTAACTGGCAACATGATTGTTCCTTCACTGGGTCACAGGACTGTTCATTCACTGGGTCAAGTGACTGTTCATTCACTGGGTCAAGTGACTGTTCATTAACTAGGCAACGTGACTGTTCCTTCACTGGGTCACAGGACTGTTCATTCACGGAGCCCATGGCTGTTCATTCACTGGGTCACAGGACTGTTCGTTCACGAGGCAACATGATTGTTCCTGCACTGGGTCACAGGACTGTTCATTCACTGGCTAACATGACTGTTCGTTCACTGGATGTGTTGTACCTACAGCTGACTGGAGTGCTGATCGGTGCGGCGGTGGCCGTCTCTCTGATTGGCCTCATGGTCCTCCTACTGTACCGGAGGAACAAGTTGGCCCGTGAGTCTGTCTGCGTGTCCATTTTGTTCTCATGGTGGGCGTGAAGCAGGCCAGTGGGCTGAAGCCTGGTGACGTTCTTTAATGATGTTCTTTCGGATCTCCTGAAGGCGAGCGACAGCCTGGCGTGCCACACTACCGCTTCAGGAAGAGAGACAAGATGCTCTTCTACGGGAGGAAGATCATGCGCAAGGTCTTCCTCACTTCACACCCTCTTCTTCATCCGATGTTGTCGTCCTCAAAACCTCCCGACAGTGTCTCGCTCTTCTTCATGCGTTCACTGTGTGTTTGTGTGCGTGAGGTTTATTTGCTGAGCGGCCGGTCTAAACGTTCTCCCTCCAGGTCCAGACGCTGTCCTCCGCCTCCACCTCCAACTTGTCCTCGCTGGCCAAGCAGCCCCAGCGCATCCGCAAGAGAACCAAAGTACTGAGCATCGCTCGCAAGTACGTTCCCCCGGCGGCCGCGTCCACATGCTGGCCCACCTTTCCCCATGGGGCTGGGAATGCGTTCATATGTTGAACAACATCATCATATGTGTATATTACAAACTATAAATGTATTAGGGCCTGAGCAATGATCAAAATATTATCAAAGTATTAAGAATCAAAACTCAAATATCGCAATTTTTCTGATGAGGGTAGAATGTCTAAATGTAAATGTACAACACTATTATATCTGAAGTACTGCAGAGATGTCCAGGCCTCCAAATATAGGAAAATATGTGTTCTAGACCCCAACAAATGTCAAATCACGATTTAAAAATGTTTCATTGAGAGTTGGCTTCTGAGGACTCTTCACGAACCACAGGGGAGGGGAGATAACAGACACATGGAGATGAGGATTGACAGGAAAATTTGGATTAGAGAAGAACCAATCAGGGGAGCGACGGGTGGCACCGATTGGTCAGAAAGGAGGCGGGAGCTACCTGACATTCTTCAGCATGTAGAGGACCTCGGAGGGGAGGTTGGAGCTCTGCACGTCAAACTCTGTGAGGTCAGCCTCCAGCAGGGAGGGGGGCGGTTCCTTAGGCTGCAGAGTGGGCGGATCCTTGCGAATTCTGAGGATTCTGTCAACAACAAGTACACAGTAGGGCTGAATGACATGGCAACAACAAAAACAACATTGGATTGGGATTGGGTATTTTTTGACAGATATGCGATATGATTCACTTCACTATTAGTGGGATAGTTTTTGCGTCACAATTCTCAATGAAACATTTTTAAATCGTGATTTGACATCGCTCGCAAGTACGTTCCCCCGGCGGCCGCGTCCACATGCTGGCCCACCTTTCCCCATGGGGCTGGGAATGCGTTCATATGTTGAACAACATCATCATATGTGTATATTACAAACTATAAATGTATTAGGGCCTGAG
Source organism: Coryphaenoides rupestris (assembly GCA_002895965.2). Taxonomy (NCBI): domain Eukaryota; kingdom Metazoa; phylum Chordata; class Actinopteri; order Gadiformes; family Macrouridae; genus Coryphaenoides; species Coryphaenoides rupestris. Next base: position 31,230 of record PIJE02001042.1, on the reverse strand, counting down.
CAATGATCAAAATATTATCAAAGTATTAAGAATCAAAACTCAAATATCGCAATTTTTCTGATGAGGGTAGAATGTCTAAATGTAAATGTACAACACTATTATATCTGAAGTACTGCAGAGATGTCCAGGCCTCCAAATATAGGAAAATATGTGTTTGTTTCTCAGACCCCAACAAATGTCAAAATCAGCGATTTTAAAATGTTTATGAAGAATTGTGAGCAAAATTAATCCCACTAAAATAGTGGAAGTGAAATCATATCGCATATCTGTCAAAAAATACCCAATCCCAATCCAATGTTGTTTTTGTTGTTGCCATGTCATTCAGCCCTACTGTGTACTTGTTGTTGACAGAATCCTCAGAATTCGCAAGGATCCGCCCACTCTGCAGCCTAAGGAACCGCCCCCCTCCCTGCTGGAGGCTGACCTCACAGAGTTTGACGTGCAGAGCTCCAACCTCCCCTCCGAGGTCCTCTACATGCTGAAGAATGTCAGGTAGCTCCCGCCTCCTTTCTGACCAATCGGTGCCACCCGTCGCTCCCCTGATTGGTTCTTCTCTAATCCAAATTTTCCTGTCAATCCTCATCTCCATGTGTCTGTTATCTCCCCTCCCCTGTGGTTCGTGAAGAGTCCTCGGCCACTTTGAGAAGCCCCTCTTCCTGGAGCTGTGTCGTCACATGGTGCTGATCGAGCTGCAGGAGGGGGAGGTGCTTTGTCGCCCGGGCGACGACGACGACAGCATCTACGTGGTCCAAGATGGCCGCCTTGAGCTCCTCATTCACGAGAACGTATGTCAATGTGAATTCAATCGTAATGCTTCTTCATTCTGTTTCATAGCAAACTGGTTTTAGGATGTATCTTCATGCGAACCAGACAGTCTAATTAATACACATTTGTGATTGATCGAACTCGCAGACAAACTGGGGACTTTATTATCCTCAAAATATACTTAACGTACCAAAGTAAAAGTAGTCATTATGCAGACTGGCCTATTTCAGAAGTGTGTGTGTGTGTGTGTGTGTGTGTGTGTGTGTGTGTATGTATATATATATATATATATATAATATTTGATTGCAATTATTGAATTATTGCATAAATGTGTTTTAATGTATATTACTTTACATACTGCTGGGTAGCTTGCGAATTTCCCCCGGGGACCAATAGAGCCTTATTGATATAATATTGTAATTTATAGATGATATTTAGTATTGTTATTGTGTGTATGTGTACTTCAGGACGGGACGGAGCCGGTGGTGAAGGAGGTGTTGCCAGGCGACAGTGTCCACAGCTTGCTCAGCATCCTGGACATCATCACTGTAAGAGACTGTCTCTGTCTGTCTCTGTGTCTCTCTCGCTCTCTCTCTCTCTCTTCTGAGCGACAGTCTTCCTGTTTCCTGTTTCCCCCAGGGTTACCCCGCCCCCTTCAAGACGGTGTGGGTGCGAGCCGCCGCCCGCTCCACCGTGCTCCGCCTTCCTGCCTTCGCCTTCCAGCCGGTGTTCGACAAGTACCCTGAGACGCTGGTGCGCGTCATCCAGGTAAACTCACCTGCGGTTAACGACAGGCTGATCTATCCACCATAAATACGTTTGTTTAATTGCCTCCATGTTGGACTTGCAGATCATCATGGTTCGTCTCCAGAGAGTCACCTTCCTGGCTCTACACAACTACCTGGGCCTCACCACGGAGCTGTTCAACACGGTAAGACACGACTACCAGGGCCTCACCACGGAGCTGTTCAACACGGTAAGACACGACTACCTGGGCCTCACCACGGAGGTGTTCAACACGGTAAGACACGACTACCAGGGCCTCACCACGGAGCTGTTCAACACGGTAAGACACGACTACCTGGGCCTCACCACGGAGGTGTTCAACACGGTAAGACACAACTACTAAACGATCATTCATAAGTAGGGATGCACCGATACCAGTATTCGGTATCGGTCCGATACTGTGCTCATGTACTCGTACTCGTACTCGTTAAACTACTCCGATACAACCGCACCGATACCACTTTGGCAACGCAACGTTAACCTTGTAATATTCTTAGCCAAGGAATATTGAAATAAAGAGATGCGACCGAGTTGTCGTTTATGGATGTTTTAATAGCAACTGCGCATGGTACCGAGCATGGGCGTAGAATTTAGTGGGGACGCTGGGGACATGTCCCCACCACCCCCCCATCAGAACGGCGAATTAACGGAGCACCCCCCCATCAGAACCGCGAATTACGCACCCCCCCCATCAGAACCGCGAATTAGTGGGTGCAGGGAGAGACGCTGGGACATTGTCACCCACGCTCATGCACCGGAAAGTAAGCGATGGGAGCACCCACGGCCCCTGCAAGTCATCAGAGTGTAGTGTGGACTGCGGCAATGCAGAGAACAGGGGACGGATGCACCCCCCCTCTCTCTCTCGCTCTCCTCTCTCGCTCTCTCTCTCTCCATCTCTATATTCACTGAGAGTGGATCAGAACCGCTAATTAACGGAGCACCCCCCCCATCAGAACCGCAAATTAACGAGGCCCCCCCATCAGAACCGCAAATTAAATGGAGCACCCCCCCCCATCAGAACCGAATTAACGGATACCCCCCCCCCATCAGAACCGCGAATTAACGGAGCACCCCCCCCCATCAGAACCGCAAATTAACGGAGAACCCCCCCCCCCCATCAGAACCGCAAATTAATGGAGAACCCCCCCCCCCCCCCCAGAGACGCTGACTCTGAGCCCCGCGCCTCACGGGAGCGCCATCATTGCGCATCCTTGGCGCAATATCTGTGATGTCCACCAATGTCCTAAACAACAACACGTCCTTGGTACCGAGTATCCGACTGACGTATGTTGGATGGTTTAGGTTACATTTCATTGAAATGTGTGGCAGTGCCGTTATATTTGTTTAATTTGTTCACAGTCAGAAAGTGACGAACATCTGATGAAAGTTGAAAATAAAACATGTTTTCAAAGTCATTAGAACTGTAATGGTTTTATTAAGTACTCGGTATCGGTATTCGGTATCGGCAAGTACCCAAATGTAAGTACTTGTACTTGTACTCGGTCTGAAAAAAAGTGGTATCGGTGCATCCCTATTCATAAGGGATTATTACGTTCAAATGTATTATTTTAATGAATTGCAATTACATTTATTTATTTATTTTCCACCTCCACAGACTCTGATCAATTCAGGTCCGCACCTTAAATTATCCAATGATCCCACTGATTTGAGTCGCCAATTAGAGTGAACATTGTATTGTAGGTAAAGCAGAGAAAAGTCTAAAGGCTGAACGGCTGGTTGGAGTAGCTGATGGGGGGGGCTGAGAATAGGGTGTAAAATACTACCTTGAAGTGCAAGAAGTTGACTTCCTCTCAGCTCGGCTCGGCTCTTTCATTTCAGTATTTACTGTTGGTCCAGTCTCTTCCGTGTATTATCTCTGTGGGTCCGCTGCAAGCACAATAAATAATGCATGAAACACATCTGGTTACTAAGGGGAAACAGGAAACTCTGTATTCTGGTACTCGTTCTATGTCTGGTGTCAAGAGGTGGAACACACTGCTAACATACATTTTGCATAGTTTTTATTATCAGAATCAGCTTTATTGCCTTAGTTTTTGCAAACAAGGAATGTGTTTTTGTGGAATTGGTGCCCAACATTGAACATTAAACAGAGAATAGAAATACTAAAACATTCCAAAAATTCTAAAAATGGATAAGGAATAAAAAAGGTGCAATTTATGAAAAGATAAGGGAATGCCGTTGTTTCTTTTCACCTTGCACCTAGTTTTCTTATTTTTTTATTCTGCCCTTTTCTCATTTACAAATGATGAACACACACACACACACACACACACACACACACACACACACACACACACACACACACACACTTCAAGACACACCCTCCTAACAAGACACTAATTCACCAAGCAGGATTATAAAGTCGTCCTTCTGGTGTTTTGTTGACACCGTCGTGCTGTTCCTCCGCTGACCACCAGGAGCGACAGGCCGTGCTGCTGTCCAACCTCAGCAGGCTCACCGGCGGCGACTCCAGCCCCAGCAAGATCTTCCGCCGGACCCCCGACGCCCAGACCCCCGGCCCCGCCGAGACCCTTCCAGAGGCCGGTCAGTGGGTCCTCCTCTCCTCCCTCCATCCATCGTGCACATGAACCACGTCAGCACACCCACACGGTGCCGACGGGGTCCCCACACATGGTGCCGACGGGGTCCCCACACATGGTGCCGACGGTGTCCCCACACACGGCTCAGGGCCTGGGTCTGGGGGTCCCTCGTCTAGACACATCAGATTTGAGATTAAGCATCTAAAGTCTTAAAATTAATCTTGTAAAATCTTGAGATTAAGCATTGAAAATCTAGAGATTAATGTCTAAAATCTTGAGATTAATCATTTAAAGTCTTAAGATTTATCATTTTAAAGTCGAGATTAATCATGTAAAGTCTTGAGATAAATTAATGCTGGGCGGTATGACCAAAAATTTATATCACGGTATTTTTCTAAATTCTAACGGTTTCACGGTATATGCGGTATATTTTTTTTCATGCATAATCAGGTGTTCACAACATATTCTACTGGTTGAGAGAGGAATTACTGAGATTGACTTAGGATGGACTATTTTACCATCATGATGAATATTGTAGAATTCTGATGGGGGGCTCCGTTAATTCACGATTCTGATGGGGATCCGTTAATTCGCAGTTCTGATGGGCGGTCCGTTAATTCGTGGTTCTGATGGGGGGGGGGGGGGATCCGTTAATTCGCAGTTCTGATGGGGGGTCCGTTAATTCGCAGTTCTGATGGGGGGTCCGTTAATTCGTGGTTCTGATGGGGGGTCTGTTCATTCGTGGTTCTGATGGGGGGGGTGGGGATCCGTTAATTCGCCGAATTAACTAGATAAGACGATGAAAATGTTATTGCCCTGGCAGTGGCTACAAATATTTTTGGTGTGTGAGAGAAAGAGATGGGGAGATGTTCATGTGTGTGTGTGAGAGGAAGAGATGGGGAGATGTTCATGTGTGTGTGTGAGAGGAAGAGATGGGAGATGTTCGTGTGTGTGTGAGAGGAAGAGATGGGGAGATGTTCATGTGTGTGTGTGTGAGAGGAAGAGATGGGGAGATGTTCATGTGTGTGTGAGAGGAAGAGATGGGGAGATGTTCATGTGTGTGTGTGAGAGGAAGAGATGGGGAGATGTTCATGTGTGTGTGAGAGGAAGAGATGGGGAGATGTTCATGTGTGTGTGTGAGAGGAAGAGATGGGGAGATGTTTGTGTGTGTGAGAGAGGAAGAGATGGGGAGATGTTTGTGTGTGTGAGAGGAAGAGATGGGGGGATGTGTGTATGAAAAAAATTGGCTCTTCGTCTCTGACTGGTTGGCCACCCCTGCTCTATCCTATCCATCATCACGCCTCCAGTCGTACCATGCGTGTTTAGAAAAGGGTCCCGTCTGAAACAGTGTCGTGCGGCACAGCGTTCCGAACGTTGTCATCAAATACACCGGTATGGCGGTATATTAAAAATTTATATCATAACGAAAATACACACCGGTATTCGGTGTGAACCGGTATACCGCCCAGCACTAAGATAAATCGTCTAAAGTCTGCTGGCAGATTAGCTGACTGAATGCCGCATTACACTTTTTCGCTTTATATTTTGTTTTGGAGAATTTTACCTGAAATGTACAAAAGTGATTTTTATTTTTAGAAACCCTGGAACTTCCTCACTCCTTCCCCTAGTTGGGACTCACTGACTGAGGTCGCCTGACATAGAGGGAGGTCGCCTGACATAGAGGGAGGTCGCCTGACCTAGAGGGGGGGTCACCTAGAGGGAGGTCACCTGACCTAGGTGGAGGTCACCTGACCTAGGGAGCTCATTACACCTGGTCACCTGATGTCCGTCTCCATGTTCTGTTTGGCTCCAGATGGACAGCTGTCTAACGTTCCCCACACACACAGGAAGACTCGTTCCATCACCTTCCCATTCGACAGCACAGGTGAGTCTGGGGGGGGGCGAGCCAGTGATGTGTCGGTATCATGCGTATCGTACCCACTACTGGGGTCAGAGGTCAGAGGCGTGATCTCCTCATCGATGTGTTCTGTGTGCTGCAATAGTAACAGTGCACGACCTGGCCGCGGACTCTGACGGAGCTAAAGGGGGCGCCACAGACGAGCTAACGTCCACGGCATATAAAGTAACGCGCACACAGACTGAACTCAAATATATTTACTGTATTTTAATCATTTTTGATAATTCTAAAATGGTAATGACATTTATATTTATCCGGTAATCATCATAAATGTCCTCATAAACCCGCGTGTCCCTGGATGCTCCCAGCGCCCCGGTAACCTCCCCCCCAAGAGGAGCGCGGCAGCGACCGAGGGCCCCTCGACTGAGGCGTTCCCCCACGCCGCCACCAGGGGGCGCTCGGAGGACGTGTTCTACAGCAGCAAGGACGTGTTCGAGGCGGCCAAGAGGGACCTGCTGGGCATCATCCAGCTGCAGGTGGGAGGAGGAGGAGGAGGAGCGACCAACCGACCGTCGGTCGTTCTGTTTTTATCGATTCTCTCTTTTGATTTACTTATTCACCTCACGTCATCCTGGATGTAAGAATGATGAATCCGTTCAGGGACTACATGTAGGATTTTACATTTTAAAATCGCCAGTTTTAGAGCAGGTTGTGGTTGAAGTTAAAACACGAGAGCTTCCCTGACTCTCTCTGTTGTAGAACAGCTTTTGGGCTGATTTCTCTTATATTTGAGTCGGGACAGATTTCCCGGGGAAAAGGAAGGAAGGAAGGAAGGTTGTTTTAATGTGTACAAGGTTTAATTATGATTCGAACTAACATTAGTTTCTGATTGTTATTGTCTCAAACCACGGAGCTCTGAATGCACTTGGAGCTCCAGCAGGCTGCAGTTCACCTGCCGGCCAAAGGGGTCAGTAAGAATAACCGAAAAGCTTGTCATGATGACGTTGTTGTTGTTGTGTTTGTGTCCGTGCCGAAGGACCCGTGTCTCCTGGAGAACAGAGTCACGCTGCACCACGTGGAGGCGGGGTCCGTGGTGGCGCACCAGGGAGACCAGGTCAGGAGGACACACACACACACACACACACACACACACACACACACCGACACGTAAACACACGTACAAGTAAAGTTTCTCTATAAAAAGCACTTTACTGTTTACATTTCCCAACTGATTTCAATGAGTAGTTTTTATAGTCGAGGGTTTACGATCTAAGTATTATATTCTTGTACAGCCCTTATAAAGTGCTTTGAGCAGCCACAGGTTTGACCATTTATACATGATATATCCATATCTATATTAGGCCTATCTATAGCGCCTTCTACACATCTGTGTTTGAACTCCCATGTCGCATAGCAACAGCAGCAGGTGGAGTGGAAACCATCGAGTCATTCTTCATGATGGTTTCCAGACCGTAACCCTGTGATTGCGACCCAAAAAAACAAGTTTCCCCCGCGGAAAAACTAAGCCAAAGTCATTAGTCGAGTGAATCAGGCAAATCTGCATTACTGCCTCTGTAAAGGAGGTTATGTATGTGTATTATTAGGAGGGAAGAGATGCAGAACAAAACAAATTCATCACAATGAAGACATTACTTTGTAGTGTTTGCTTTTTGTGTAGTTTGTGTGGTTCTATGCCGCAACGCAGGTAACCCCAAACTGGAATGATGTGCTGGGTGGAGGTGATGGAGGTGGCGGTGGGGTGGGGTGGGTGGTGGTGGTGGTGGTGGTGGTAGTGGAGATGGTGGTGGAGATGGGGGTGGTGGTGGTGGTGGTGGTGGTGGTGGTGGAGGAGATGGTGGTGGTAGTGGAGATGGTGGAGGAGGTGGTGGAAATGGAGGTGGGGGGGATGATTGTGGTGGAGATGGAGGTGGTGGTGGGTGGTGGAGATGGAGGTAGTGGTGGTGGTGGAGATGGTGGTGGTAGTGGAGGAGGTGGTGGAAATGGAGGTGGGGGGGATGATTGTGGTGGAGATGGTGGTGGTGGAGATGGAGGTGATGGAGATGGAGGTGATGGTATGGAAGAAAATAGATAACTTTTCTGAAACTCCTACCTCTGTCTGCCAGGGCCGATGAGCCACAGAACATAGCACCGTGGTATGTCTCTGGTGCTCCACGTGATGCTAGGGGCTCAGGGCACAACACCCCGGTGGAAGCAACCAGCTCTCTTCGCACTCTTCCAGAGCGACAGATGAGGTCTTGCTGGAGATAGTGTTGTTGTTGTTGTTGTTGTTGTTGTGTACTTCCTTGAGTCTTCCTGGGTTGACAGCAGGCGTCTAAACGGTTATGTTTATTAGACCACAACCATGACTCATTGTTTACAACAACACAAATGGCATCATCACTCTGCGGGACAAATACGGTTTATACAGGACAGGACAGGACAGACATACTGCGCTCGCCGTTTCCCACCTCCTGCAGACGGGGGGGAGGAGCATGGAGGGGAGGGAGGGAGAAGAGATGGAGGGGAGTTGAGGCGGTAAACACAGAGAATGATTTAGTGTGCGTGTGTGTGTGTGTGTGTGCTATCACGGTAGTACCTACCTCTACCTACTGGGGGCGTACTGAGTCCTAGTCAGGGTAGTACCTGCCTCTACCTACTGGGGGCGTACTGAGTCCTAGTCAGGGTAGTACCTGCCTCTACCTACTGGGGGCGTACTGAGTCCTAGTCAGGGTAGTACCTGCCTCTGACCTACTGGGGGCGTACTGAGTCCTAGTCAGGGTAGTACCTGCCTCTACCTACTGGGGGCGTACTGAGTCCTAGTCAGGGTAGTACCTGCCTCTGCCTACTGGGGGCGTACTGAGTCCTAGTCAGGGTAGTACCTGCCTCTGCCTACTGGGGGCGTACTGAGTCCTAGTCAGGGTAGTACCTGCCTCGACCTACTGGGGAGTCCTAGTCTAGGGTCAGACGTGAACTAACAGACCTGCGGTTTTCTTTGGTACTCCAGACTCCAGTATCGTTCAAATTGGCCTTCTGTCCTCCCGATGGTCTGGAGGAGATTGAGAAGCAGCTCTTTGAACGTGAGTGTCTGACCATTCCGAGGCCTGGTGTTTGTTGATGCTGTTGTTTCACATATAAAAATAACCTCTCTCCCCCAGGAGGTGAGCATCCTCTTCGTCATCTCGGGCTCGCTGCACGTCTTCCAGCGGATGGTGGACCGCGAGGAGGAGTCGTGCCTCTTTGTCACGTACCCCGGGGAGCTGGTGGGCCAGCTCGCCGTGCTCACCGGGGAGCCGCTCATCTTCACCGTACGCGCCCAACGGGACTGCCGCTTCCTGTCCATCTCCAAGAGCCACTTCTACGAGTAAACGCCTCCGTATGATTCTCCCGAAATGCGTCGGAAACTGGCTTTCGGCGCTTCTGTTGGCGTCTTTTCGTTCGTTTGGCCGGGAGGGGGTGGGGGGTCGATGAAGTTCGGAAAAGTCACTCTCCGAATCTAGTGTAGCGTCCAATTTGTTCTGATCTCAGAACACTTCTGAAGAAGCCTACGGAGGCCTTAAAGATACACACACGGTGCACACATTTGCGGTGGTGTGTCGCCCCCTGCTGGGATCAACATGTCATTTCATCCGTGGTGTTTTGTCATATTTAAGATCGGTAGCCATCAAACATGTCTTATGTTAATCGACACAAAATGATGATGACAATATTATTCAGCGTCTGTATGTTCATGCCCCCAAATGAAATGAATTACCCCAAATGATTCAAATATAGTAAATAAGTTCAATATAACAATGTATGCTTTACAATATGTCTTAAATATATACAATATGTAGTGTGCAGTAGTCAATAAAAGTGTGTGTGCGCCCCTGCAGGATCATGCGTGAGGAGCCCAAGGTCCTGCTGAACATCGCCCACACGGTGGTCCGCAGGATGTCTCCCTTCGTGCGGCAGATCGACTTTGCCCTCGACTGGGTGGCGGTGGAGGCGGGCCGCGCCGTGTACAGGTAGCCACGCCCCCTGCTGGCATAGCCCCGCCCCCTCCCTGGTTACATTGTTCACATCGTGTCGATCTCTCTTCGATTGTCTGGCGAACTATTGACCACAATCTGCTGCTATATATATATATATACCAGCTTTTAGATATACAGTACATTTGATGTATTATAATTTTCTGAATACACCAATTTAATATAATTTTGGCTTTTTGTGGTTTTTATCGTCTATATTTTGATTTGTTGACGTTATTTTTTTAATGCCTTTTGGTCATTGTATCATGCTTTGGTAAAACCTTGTTTTACACAATGAAGAGAAGGGAAATGACTTATCGTGGATGTGTCTTTGTGTGTGTGTGTGTGTGTGTGTGTGCAGGCAGGGTGAGAAGTCAGACAGCACCTTCATCGTGCTGAGCGGTCGTCTTCGCTCCGTCATCCAGAAGGAGGACGGGAAGAAGGAGCTGACCGGGGAGTACGGCCGCGGCGATCTCATCGGCGTGGTGAGGTCCCTCCTTGTCACATGACCTAAAAGTCAACGATCTAAAAGTCTGTTTGCTGACGAGCTCAGGTCTGGGTGAACGGGGGGTTGTTGTTGTTGTTGTTTTCGACCAATCATGTTGCCGTGGAGGCGGGGCTTCTGCAAGCAAGCAAGTGTGTGTGATTGGTGAACACAACGAACTGAGCCAAGCAGCAGTAACATGTAAAACGGTGTCTGTAAACATTTCAAATCAACACCCTGTGAACTGGCCGGTGTATAAATACTCGTATTAAAATCCTCTTCTGTAGAATATCTCTAACGAAGTAGGCGTAACTTTCAGTTAATTTTACTAATTGATGTATGAATGTGTATGAACGGGCGATATTGTAAAGCAGTTTGGATAGGTATAAATGCAATCCGTTGAACCCCCTTCAACGGCGTCTCAACTTCAGCGGGAAGCTAAGAATAACACCCGGGCGACCGGATGCCATGGTTACCGTAACCGGGGAGGCCTGGTCACAATGCCGGTGACGCTGGTCGGACGTCTTCTTCCTCTTCTTCCCCTTAATTCCTCTTAACACTTAATTTGATGTGCTCGATATAATGTCTTCTAGCTCACCACCGGTGTGAGTCTGTAACTAATCTGGGCTCGCTTTCTCGATGTCTTCCTCTCGTCCAAAAAGTAGGATAAGCAAACACATTGTAAGAGTGTAGTTTGCGCTGCAAAAGACCGACTATACCACAGGACGTCGTCTCTGACTTGCTTTATTCAAAGAAAGCTTTATTGTAGATAACATAGAAATGCATATGAAAATGTGCATAAAATGTAATGTAATGCATACAAATAATCGTCGAACACAACACAAGTGGTACTTACTCAGAACTGCCTTTAAGGTGGAAGCCCTGACCCACCAGAACCGAGCCACCACGGTGCACGCGGTCCGGGACTCTGAGCTGGCCAAGCTGCCCCAGGGAGCCCTGAGCTCCATCAAGAGGAAGTTCCCGCAGGCAAGACGGGACTTTGATGTTCTTGCTCGCATTTTATCCGGTCTCCGTTCTGTAGACGGGTGCTAACGTCGGTGTGTGTGTGTGTGCTCCAGGTCGTCACCAGACTGATCCACCTGCTGGGCCAGAAAATCCTCCAGCAAGTCAATGGACCCCTGACAGGTGAGTGTGTGTGAGATCTTAGTGATGGATGTTTGTACGTTTAGCTGCAGAATGCATCAATGCCCAGGCGTGTGTGTGTTCACCCGTGGACGCTGCGTAGCATAATCCAATCAATAGTCTCTTGTTGCGTAAACGGAGCATCCTGGTGTCTTCTGGCAAGGTTGAGGAAAGGGGGGCGGAGCTAACATACATGTTCTGTCTCTATCTGTCGACACACTCGTCCAGTTTAGCTCAGTTTGGCAGAGCTCTGTATACACGTGTGTGTGTGTGTGTGTGTGTGTCCGTGTCCGTGTCCCTCAGCTCGCAGCCTGGCCCTCCACACACCGGGCAGTAAGTGGGACGCCGGCACCCAGGCCTCCAACCTGTGCACGGTGACGGTGCTGCCGGTGTCGGAGGAGGTTCCCCTCACCGCCTTCACCCTGGAGCTGCAGCACGCACTCATGGCCATCGGTAAGGACCGCCGCTAGCCCCCTGGGTTCTCGCGCCCATGTTCTAGACCCTTGGGTTCTAGCCCCCCGGGTTCAAGTTCCTAGTGCCCGGGTTCTAGACCTCCAGGTTCTAGTGCCCAGGTTCTAGTTCCTGGGTGCTAGACCCCAGGTTCTAGTTCCCGGGTTCTAACTCCCGGGTTCTAGTGCCAGGTTCCCTACTGCCCGGGTTCTAGTGCCCTGTTCCTAGTTCCCGGGTTCTAGTGCCAGGTTCCTAGTTCCTGGGTTTTAGCGCCTGGGTTCTAGCGCCTGTTGGTTGTGTGTTGCAGGACCCACCCTCCTGCTGAACAGCGACAGCATCAAGCAGAGTCTGGGAGCTGCTGCTCTGGACAGGTGAGATACTCATTAGTATTCATTACTCCTCCGCTTTGTAGCTCTACTTACCGTTGTGACGCTCCGAAGAATATAATATATAATAATAATAAGATAATAAATCAGTAATAATGAATACACGTGTTCTCTTCAGCAGTCACCTTGTTGTTCCATCTGTTCCATTTTTATTTGTTTAATTGGTAATTGTGTTCGTTTGGGTCGTTTTCTCTGTCCCTCTCTCACTCCGTCTGTCTGGCTGTCTCTGTCTGTCTGCGTGTCTGTCTGTCTGTCTGTGTCTGTCCGTCCCCAGTGTCCACGAGTACCGTCTGTCCAGCTGGCTGGGTCAGCAGGAGGACATCCACCGCATCGTCCTGTACCAGACGGACCCGGGACTCACCCCCTGGACCCAGAGATGCATCCGCCAGGCCGACTGCATCATCATCGTGGGCCTGGGGGAGCAGGACCCCGCCGTGGGGGAGGTGAGGGTCTTGGGTCTCTGTAAGTGGTAGGCACCGGACCAATCAGGGAGAGAGGTGCAGGCACCGGACCAATCAGGGAGAGAGGTGCAGGCATCGACCAATCAGGGAGAGAGTGGCAGGCATCGGAACAATCGGGGAGAGAGGTGCAGGCATCGGATGAATCGGGGAGAGAGGTGCAGGCATCGGATGAATCAGGGAGAGAGTGGCAGGCATTGGACCAATCGGGGACAGGAGAGAGGGAACGTTGGGTGAGCAGTATGAAGACGGATAGAAGTTATTGAGGAAGTAGAGAGAAGAGTTGAGGCCGGCCAACAGGATGTCATGAGGTCCAGTTCAGCTGACCAGATGGAGGCGCCGTCTCTGATCAAGGATCAATATCCTATTGGGCTCAGAATGACTCATAGCCCCACACACACACACACATTTTGCAAGTCGTACTATTTAGCCGTGGCAGAGTCAGACCTGACTCCAGATATGTGTACAGGACTGCGACACGAGGGGATTGGGACGGCCCGAACAAATAACGACAACAAACAAATCGACTGAAGGCGAATCCACTATAGCGCCCTTTGTATTGTACAATCGGGACTGGATTTCTCCCCGTCCCTACGGTGTTCTGGTGTGGATCTGTCCTCATCCATGCCGCTTACTTTGCGTTTGCCTGCTCTGAAAGTTCTGGAAGCCACGTCTGTCCTCTATCTGTCCCGTTTGACGTCACTTGAAATGAAGCGGGGAAGGAGAAGATGATCAAAATAGAACGTCCTCGAGGTTGACACTAACGGTTTCCCGCGAAGCTCATTAAAGGTGTGATCAGAACATGTGATCTGAGCCATTCCATCGGATTCTCGCTCGGGCGTCACTCCAGTGTGAGCCGCAATCTGTCTCGCAATAACTTCATAACACAGCAGATGGGAGAGAGAGGAGGAGGAGGAGGAGGAAGTGTGTGGAGGGCCTGATCTCTGACCACCACAACCACCCAGCCTCCGAACGCCGACGCTTCGTATATATCGGGGAGAAAAAAACGAACGGCGAGACGCTGCCGGGGTCCGTCCCGGTGGCTGTAGAATCATCGTAGGTTTAGGTTTCGCCGCTCTGGAAGTTGTGGAGCAGTGAGCGAGATCGCAGCTGTTTTGTGTTGACGGTGCAATGTGTAAGAATCGTGGATTCCTTCGTGCATTCAGAGCACTGCGAGTGCGAAATCTATGATAGAACAGACATGTCTGCCGTTGTCCACGATCGATTACACGTGACAACACTTCCTTCCTTTTAAGATGGGGCCTCCGGGTAATCAGTCAATGTTATCAATTGTTCTCTTTGAATGGTATTGGATCGCCATGAGATGAAGATTATTATCGACCTATCGTGGTGACCACGTTTTATAGTATAAATTAGTGACGATGAGAAGATGCCCTTAAAATGATCAAATATAAGGTTTGAAAGAAGATGGAAGCTCCGATGCAAACCTTCCATATTATACGTACAATACAACGACCCTCAGTGAGATTGTGAATGGTGTTCATTCTCTAATTGTTGTTTAGAGAATGCTGTTTTGAATTCAGAAGCAAATCATGATGAGAGACGGCAATATAAGATAAGAATAGAGCAGGTTTCATGCAATCATAATTGCAAGGTTAATAGAACGAGTTTCATAATTGCTAGGTTGTCTGCATAATAGCTGGGATAAGAGCAGACGTGCCATTCTGAGTGCATTACCAACATCTAAGAACCTACAATATGCAATAACAATGCTAAGTACTATTATTTACATCTATCCATATCTCCCAGCAGCACTATTTTATCATCTAAATTCCATTCCTTCTGTGTCTATTTTTCAAATCTTTCTTCCACTCCCCCCCCCCTGGTGGCGGTCGGTGGCGTTGCGGCGGCGGTGGCGGCGTGGTGGTCGGTGTCTAGCTGGAGCGCATGCTGGAGCGCAGCGCCGTGCGCGCCCAGAAGCAGCTGGTGCTGCTGCACCGCGAGGACGGCCCCCCGCCCCACGGCACCGTCACCTGGCTCAACCTGCGCACCTGGATCTCCAGACACCTCCACCTGTCCTGCCCCCGCAGGGTGTTCTCCAAGAGGAGCCTGCCCAAGCTGGTGTGTCTGTCTGTCTGTCTGTCTGTCTGTCTGTCTGTCTGTCTGTCTGTCTGTCTGTCTCACACTCTCTTTCGCACACACACAGACACACGCACACACTCTCTTTCACACACAGACACACACACTCACTCTCTCTTTCACACAGACACACACACACTCTCTTTCACACAGACACACAATTCAATTTCAAGTTAGATTCAATTTAAAGAGCTTTATTGGCAAGGGAAACGTACATTTACGTTGCCAAAGCGAGTGGTAAATAAAAAGTATACTTATAAATATATACAGGTCAGTAAGAAAAAATGACATTAAATTATTATATATATATATAATAATGTACAAATAAAAATAATGATGATAATAATAACGGGGGATTGACAGGTGATCTTTATGGAGGCTGTATTCCGTTGGATGTCCTTTTCCTGTCGTACACACACACTCTTTCACACACCCACACAACACACACACACAGCACACACACACACACACACACACACACACACACACACTCTTTCACACACTCTCTGTCACACAGACACACACACACACTGTGTCTCTGCTCACCTTGCCTCTCCTTGTCCTGGCCCCGCCCCCCAGAGGGAGATGTACCAGAGAGTCTTCCAGAAGCCAGCCGACAGACACTCTGACTTCTCCCGCCTGGCGCGCGTCCTCACCGGCAACGCCATCGCCATCATCCTGGGGGGAGG
Source organism: Coryphaenoides rupestris (assembly GCA_002895965.2). Lineage (NCBI taxonomy): Eukaryota > Metazoa > Chordata > Actinopteri > Gadiformes > Macrouridae > Coryphaenoides > Coryphaenoides rupestris. The sequence goes on along the minus strand of PIJE02001042.1, from coordinate 15,543 downwards.
CGGGGCCAGGTACGCACGTTCAATACCCCCCCCCCCCCACATGTTGGATTTGTAGTGTGTTCATTTGGAAGCCTTGGAAACGTTATCGACCAATCAGAATCAAGTATGAAGGGACTCCTATTACTCCTGTTTTTGAAACGAAAATCTCGTAAATCTTGTCGGTGACTGTTGTGTGTCGTGCGCTAATTAATAACAAATGCAAACGTCCTGTCTCTCAGACGGCCGAGGGCCTGTTGTTGGGAGATAAACTAAAACTAAATGTAATAATTGGACCCTTCAATAACAACAACAACAACAACAACGGCAGCACCCAAAGGAAAGCGCAGCAATCGGCAGAACAATCGAAAGCGATTCATCTGAAACGGACCGAAGAACGATTCTAAAAGAGGAACTGAGGTTTTGCACAGAAGGCTTTGTCTAATGAGGCCACGGCAGTTAGGCGAACATCCGTCCATATTGCATCTCCTCTTTTCTAGATAAACAAGGTAAACAAACCATTTGTGGCAGAAAAAACACCGTAATGCGGGTCTCCACCGACGAGCTGTTTGCCGCCGTGGTTCCCCCGGCAGCAACGGCAGCAGAACATTACCTTTCAGACGTCATTAGAGATCATCAGTTCAATTCAAATCATCTGAATTGGTTTGATTGATGATTCCTAATCCGATCCGGTCTGGAACCGTCCCTCTCCGTTATATTAGGGGAAGATATCATGATCATAAGGACCCACGCCAGCATAATGACCGGCATCAAAGTATTGTCACAACCGTTCATTTACATGAAAAAAAGCCCAAAACCTCACGCACACACGCCGGGGAGTCCGCTCGGCCTATCAGAGGGAGGCTCGTGCTCTCTCTTCGCTTTTGCCTCGTTTTTTTATCCGGCGAAAAGCCTTCTGTGCAGATCTTTTAAAATTGTTATTCAGTCTATTTTCGATAAAACTGTTCGTCAGGAGCTGAAACTCCTCCCCCGAGCCCTGATTGGTCCTAGCGTTTTACATTTTGTGTAAATAGTTTTCAAGGGGATCGAGGCCAGACCGATCTGCAGAGAGAAACGAATGTGAACTCAGAGATCAGGGCTCAGAGTCTCACAAGGCTAACCAACTCCACCTCCATCCCCACCTGTCTGCAGGGGCTGTTCCCAGGTGGGCATCATGCGTGCTGTAAGCGAGGCGGGCATTCCGGTGGACATGATCGGAGGGACTTCCATTGGCTCCCTGATGGGGGCGCTGTACGCCGAGGACCGGAGCCACAGTCGCATGAGGATGAGGGCCAGGGAGTGGGCTATGGTGAGGGACCAGGACATGTCTTGTTGTGTTGACTTAACCCAGAGGTTCTCAACTGGTCCAACCCAGAGGTTCTCACAGGTCTAACTAACCCAGAGGTTCTCACTGGTCCAACCCAGAGGTTCTCAACTGGTCCAACCCAGAGGTTCTCACTGGTCTAACTAACCCAGACGTTCTCAACTGGTCTAACTAACCCAGAGTTTCTCACTGGTCTAACCTCTGGCTAGGCTTGTTAGAAATAGAAATGCGGATGGATGCTGTCATAAAACCAATACCAGTACTTCTAGAACGTCATCTACGTATGTGTCTTGCTGCAGGAGATGACGTCGGTGTTCAAGAAGGTTCTGGACCTGACGTACCCGATCACCTCCATGTTCTCCGGAGCCGCGTTCAACTCGGGCATCAGCAGCGTCTTCAAGCAGAAGCAGATCGAGGTACCGATCGTCCTGACGGAGGAGACCTGGTGGTTCTGGTTGTGGTCGCTTTAAAATGTCTTTTAAAATGTGTAATATTTTCAGTCATTTAAAAATCATTTAAAAATAGATGCACTCCCTTTTGTGGAGCGCTTAATGATTTGTTTGGGGGGTAATGGATAGTGCAGCAGGAACCATCTATTCTGTTCTACAAGGAGCACTGGAGACATTTGGCTTCTAGAAGGAATAAACCACAACACAGGGAGAAAGGTGTTAATTCTCCCTGTGGGTCATTGAGTCCGTACCCTCCTCTCCTACGGCACGCCCCCCCCCCCCCCCCCCCCTCTCCCAGGCCTGCCATCCTGATTGGCTGGCTGGCTGGCCTGAAACTTTGTGTGTGTGTGTGTGTGTGTGTGTGTGTGTGTGTGCGCGCACTCAGGACCTGTGGATCCCGTACTTCAACATCACCACGGACATCACGGCGTCCACCATGCGCGTGCACACCGACGGTAAGGGAGGCGGGGTCTCTTGTCTGTCCGCTAAACACCACGTCGGCCACCGCCGCCTCCATCATCATCACCGCCGCGTGGGTGACCTCACCACACGGTTACCATGACAGCCGTGTTCTGTAAATCCCTTTCCTTATCGCCTAGCAACGGCTCGACATTATGACCGTATGTTAACTAAGATAAATTGTAATCCATTCATCCGTCAACAAGACACATGAGTTATTATGGATTCATCCATCATATGAAATGTATATCTTATGAAATCGTACATTTAATGAAATTGGCCATTTTAGGAAGTCGTCCATTTTATGAAGTCGTATTAAATCTTTCAATATTACAAAATCTTCTATGTTTCTTCGTCTTTCTATTTAATGCAATCCTTGTATATCAATGAAATCTTCCCCTTGCCTTCTCCCATATGTCCTGTGTCTCGCATGCTCCCCCGGTGGTGATGACCGGGTGGTGCTGGTGATGACCGGGTGGTGCTGGTGGTGTCCGGGTGGTGGTGGTGGTGCTCCGCAGGGTGTCTGTGGCGCTACGTCCGGGCCAGCATGTCCCTGTCCGGCTACCTGCCCCCGCTGTGCGACCCCAAAGACGGCCACCTCCTGATGGACGGAGGCTACATCAACAACCTGCCAGGTGCTCCGGGCCCTCACAGCCAGCTCACAGTTCACGCACTAAAGCACCCTTTAGCCACCAGCTCTCCTCCATTTTTTTTTTGTCTGTTTTTTAAATTGTGCGTTGAGTTTTTTTGTCTAACAACTTGTAAAGGCAACAAACTGATCCTCGGGATACGTTTTTTAACATTTTAAAAGGTTTACATTTTGGTAGACTGGTCTCCTCACAGTGTATTTGTTTAATTTAAAACCGAAGAAGTGCCGTGTAAAAATGTTGTTTTCTAGATTAGTTTTTCGTAGTGTTGTGCCTCCAATGAATGCTGCCCTTGTGAGTCAATGAAGAAGAGAACAGAACAACCAAATCTGACTTTAAGTTTTATCGTTGGAGAAGGTTTAGGACTTTAAGTCTCTCGTCATCAGGGCGGTTATGGGATGAGGGGATGTCGGTCATGGAGTTTTATTCCAGAGAACCAGAGGCATGCCGGCTCCCTTCCAAGTGGATATTTGACTCGTGACCTTTGACCCTATTGGCCTGAATCCAAAAGCGACTAAAATGCTCATTGAATTAATGGCTTCTCTGGCTCTCTGCTCTGACGGCTGTTACCAGCAATCTAGGATGGATGGATGAATTGAAGATGGGTGCAAGGTTGGATATGACATTTCGGGCATTTGGCTTTGGACGCTTTTGTCCAAAGCGACATTCGTTGGAGTTTAAACAACGATGGCTGTGTCGTTATCACCGGCGGTACAGTGAGATTTGAATAGAACAAGTTTCATGCGCTCATAATTGCTCCGTTTGTGAGCCCCTTGCTGGTACACTGGCTCAGGATGGCTCAGATCCGACAGATCTGTCGGCAGGGCTGGACGTATAGAAGGGGTATAGGAGAGGTTTCCGGGGTCTCTTACCGCCGTCGCCCGTGTCGTGTGGTCCCCAGCCGACGTGGCGTGCTCCATGGGCGCCAAGGTGGTGATCGCCATCGACGTGGGCAGCCAGGACGAGACCAACCTCACCAACTACGGGGACTCACTGTCTGGGTGGTGGCTGCTCTGGAAACGCCTCAACCCTCTGGCGGAGAAGGTGAAGGTAAGCTGGCGGTGTTGCGTTGGGAGTGTGGTGGTGAACTCTCAGGACTATTTCTACTGCTTTACTACGTTAATGTATGTATCATTAATTGATAAACTGCATTATCTAAGCTCTGGTCATTCCTATTACTTCTGTTACTAGTACATTACTTAATTACTACTCAACAATCCGAGAAATTTGACTTGGTATGCAAATACTATTTTAATTTTATTTTACATATAAATTATTCATATGACGTTTCTCAAACTTAAACGATGGAATCAACAAGATGTAAAATAGTTCTGGTTCTACAGAGCGTTGACTCTGAGTCCTGGTCGGTGTTCTGATGGTACAGAGTGTTTGACTCTGAGTCCTGGTAGGTGTTGTGGTTCTACAGAGTGTTTGACTGAGTCCTGGTAGGTGTTGTGGTTCTACAGAGTGTTTGACTCTGAGTCCTGGTAGGTGTTGTGGTTCTACAGAGTGTTTGAGTCCTGGTAGGTGTTGTGGTTCTACAGAGTGTTTGAGTCCTGGTAGGTGTTGTGGTTCTACAGAGTGTTTGAGTCCTGGTAGGTGTTCTGGTTCTACAGAGTGTTTGACTCTGAGTCCTGGTAGGTGTTCTTGTCGTACAGAGTGTTTGAGTCCTGGTAGGTGTTGTGGTTCTACAGAGTGTTTGAGTCCTGGTAGGTGTTGTGGTTCTACAGAGTGTTTGAGTCCTGGTAGGTGTTGTGGTTCTACAGAGTGTTTGAGTCCTGGTAGGTGTTGTGGTTCTACAGAGTGTTTGACTCTGAGTCCTGGTAGGTGTTGTGGTTCTACAGAGTGTTTGACTCCGAGTCCCGGTAGGTGCTGAACATGGCCGAGATCCAGACGAGGCTGGCGTACGTGTGCTGCGTGCGTCAGCTGGAGCTGGTGAAGAGCAGCGACTACTGTGAGTACATCCGGCCGCCCATCGACCGCTACCGCACGCTGGAGTTCGGGAAGTTCGACGAGATAGCGGTGAGTCTCCGAGTCTCCGGGTCCGATGCCTCGTTTCCTCGTACCTGTTGTCACGGGCGCATTAGCATTGTTATTCATGTTGGCATTATTAGCATCAGGATTGCTAGCCTTAACATTATTCATGTTGGCGTTATTAGCATTATGATTGTTAGCCTTAGCATTAGGGTTGTTAGCGTTTTTAGCATTAGGTTTGTTAGCATTAGCATTATTCATATTTACATTATTAGCATTAGGATCGTTAGTGGTAGCATTATTCATGTTAGCATTATTAGCTTTAGGATTGCTAGTGGCAGCATTATTCATGTTAATGTTATTCGCGTTAGGATTGTTAGCGTTGTTACGTTTTTGGACGAATTTCTCCTGAAACGCTGCCTGTGATGCTAACGTCTCCCTGGCCCCCTGGTGGCCCGGTGGCGGCGGCGGCGCAGGAGGTGGGCTACCAGCACGGCAAGACGGTGTTTGACGTGTGGAGCCGCAGCGGCGTGGTGGACAACATGATGAAAGACCGACACCTGGACGACTTCCACAACACCCAGAGCAAGAGCAACGTGAGGCCCCTCATCCCCGCGCCGCGCACCGCTAACTGCTAACCAGCTGCTAACGCCTGGAGCTCAGGAGACCACTCCTCTCGTTTAGAAGCCGCGAGCGACCACACGGCTCGCGACGGACGAAGATTAACGGAACCGCTTTGGTCGCTAAGTGTGCCCAATCAATCAATCAATCAATCAATCAATCAATCAAAAACATCGAACTTGTTTGATATTTGCGATCGCGATGCCGTGCCGCTTTATGAGATGATTTTAAACAAACTGGACGGTATTATTATTATTATTTTTTTTATTTATTTGGTAAAAGTTTAATTTACCCACATGCTCCGTCACGCGCTGCATTGCTCTGATTGGTTGAACGTCTTGTCCAATCGGGTCCATTTTGTATGACTGAGGTCGTGTGTGTGTGTGTGTGTGTGTTGGTCGTGTCCTCACGTGTCCGCCGGTCCTCGCAGGTCGTGACCTGTCCCAACGCCTCCTTCACCGACCTGGCGGAGATCGTGTCCCGCATCGAGCCTCCGAAGCCCTCCCTCGTGGACGGTAACACGCGCACACACACACACACACACACACACACACACACACACACACACACACACACACAACACACACACACACACACACACACACACCAGTTGCAAGCCATTTTTCCTCTTCGTCACTCTTCTCATCTGTTTGGTGTCTGACGTTCATTAACACACACGATGAACAACGAGGTGTGTGTGTGTGTGTGCGTGGAGGTAAACGTAACACGTGCACACAAACACACACTCAAAGGGTTCTGTCTGTTGGTGGTACCGTGGTGTCATGCAGAGGCTTCCTATTAGACGCTGAACAACAAGAGTAAGATGAAATTGGATTCCAAGCTGAGGCTGTTGTTGTTGTTGTTGGAGGCGCGTTAGTCACAGCTTGAGATTCTGACAGCGAGGCCCGGACATCCCGACAGCCTCCTAGTCTGGCTGCCTCACCTTATCTCCGTCTCCGTCTCTCCGAGCCTAATTCGATCCAGCAGCGTTTAGATACGCGGGTGCAAATTAGATCTAAATTCATTCACTCGCTATCGACTCGCTGCCGCTTCTGTTGAGTTTTTAACAAAGACTGCAGCTGAGGCTCACGGGGGGGGAGAAGTCTTCTGTGCTCTTTTAATATTTAACACTGGTGTCACTCATCCACCTTCTTCTTTTACACCTTTCTTCCGGCCTTTCCTGCCTCCAACACCGGTGTCCTTCCTCCCTCCTCCTCCACCACCACCTCTTCCTCCTCCTTGTAGAGGAGTCAGACTACCACACTGACTACGAAGAGGAGGCGATGGAGAGCCCTCTGTCTGACCTGGAGCAGCAGCACCTCCAGAGCGGGGAGCACCCACAGGGTGAGGTCACTGCCGACCTCGCCTACTGAACTCACGGGTATGAGCTCAGAACTGACCTACCGGGCTCCACACTGCTTAGTACTGACCTACTGGGCTCCCACACTGCTTAGTACTGACCTACTGGGCTCCCACACTGCTCAGAACTGACCTACTGGGCTCCCACACTGCTCAGAACTGACCTACTGGGCCCCACACTGCTCAGTACTGACCTACTGGGACGCAGGCGTCTTAACGAGGCACAGGTGTCTTAACGAGGCACAGGCGTCTTAACGAGGCACAGGCGGAGCGTTCCAAGATTATTTCCCCAACAGCTTTGCTCGCCGCAGCTGATTGGTCAGCGTTAAACCAATCACGGTACTTTTAATTGATTTCAGCTGGCAAGCCGAGGAATCCTAATGAATCCCCAGCGGCAGGTTAATGCTAATCATTGATCCTATTTGAATAGTCCGTCATTCCCAATTACACGCTTGCAGGCGCACACAGGAGCAGAGTAGCGGCGGTTCAGAAGTGTGCTTCCCGTTCTCCTCGGCCCGTTCCATATTCCCCCTCCGTGAGTCCGTCTGAGTCCTAGAATCTCTTAGCGGCAACACGGTGACGTCCGGGAGGTTAAGATAAGATAGAACTTTATTAATCCCGAAGGAAATTCTTCTTAAAACAATAGAGAAATACACAGAATAATACAAATAAACTAACAGATTTAAGATAAGATATTCAGACGGCGAAAACAATTAGTCATAATTGAAGTGTAATACTGTGATAATAATAATGGTTAGGGGCGTATTGCACCTGATAGAAAGAATATTAAGAATATTGCACATAATGTTGAAAGGTAATGTAGGAGAGGTATTGGACATGACATTAAGAATATTACACATGATTGATAGAGGAGATCGAGAGTAGTATTACAGGTAATATTTAGAGATAACCATGATATTAATAATAATAATAATATAGACGTGATGATGAGAGGAAGATGAGAGGTAGTATTACAGGTAATATTTATAGATAACATGATATTAATAATAATAATAATAATAATAATATAGCACATGATAGAGTATTTAGTATATGGGAGTAGGTAGGGGGGGGGGGGGGCTTATTCGATGTGCTCCTCCTGTCTACTTGAAGCGGCTTAATCTGCCGCTAATCTCCAGGGAGGAGGAAACCCTCGCCGCTTCGTCGCCGCTGACGCCCTCTGAAGATCGGGGGAGTCTCCTCGCCTCCTCGCATCTTCGGCGCCTCGCGGTCCGTCCTCGATGCCTCAACGCGACGCTCGTCTCCAGGGAGGAGGAGGAGGAGGAGGAGGAGGAGCCGCCGCCCAGTGACTTCACAACCGATGCTACCTAACAGACGGCCAGCGCTTCGCGGACGTTGCTTTGTTTGTCTGTTTCTACTCTGATTAAGCAGCCATCTTGTTTGCGTCACAGACAGACTGCCGAGTGTGTGTGTGTGTGTGTGTGTGTGCGTGCGCGTGCACGGTATTACAAGGACACCCCCCCCCCCCCCCCTCCAGAACCAAGATGGCCGACAGGTGACTATGGCCCCGTCGGAAATCTTTTCCTTTACGTTCACTTTTGATTATGCTAAAGAGTCACGTGATATTTATGCTTCTGCTGAATTATCTGTTGATCTGTTGCACTTCCATAGAAGCCTAAAGAGATTTTTTTAATTATTGTTATTATTATTGTTGTTGTTATTGTTATATCGTGGAGCTATAAATGGACACGGTGTCTTACATTTACACATTTACACAATTCATCACATGACTCCAAATGTTACTAACAATATATAGATATAGATATATATATATATATGTATATGTGTATGATTTATAGGAAGCCTGAACCATGTGTCAGACGGATGGATAATCATGTGTGACTGACTAACGACCTGCTAATCACCTCACTGAGACACGCCGCCACGTTAGGTCAGTTCGTCGTTTGTTTGTGTGACCGCGGATCGAGGGTTTTGGTGGAAAAGACTTGCGGCCACGTTGTCGCCCACGTGCACATTCTCCGCACTGCTGGCGGAGAAATGAAATGAATTAAAAAGCTAACGGGCAAAGAAATGCAAATGAATCGCCACGATCGAGGCTAGCCGGCAGCTGTGTGTCGGCGGGCTCGTCTCCGTCTCCATTAGTCCCACGGTGCTAATGTCCTCCTGCCGGGGCGCCACCGAGCCCCCCGCCTCAAAGTGCCTTATGGGTAACCCCCCCCCCCCTCCCCTCCCTCCCCCTGCTCGCCTTCCAACACTCCTCAACGGGGACTTTAAAGTGTCAACCGTTCAGAAGTGAATGTGTTTAGCAGGTCTGTGGAGACGGTAGTTATCCAATGAGTTAGTTAGTTAGTTAGTTGACGGTGTTTTGTTATTTTGCAAATCTTTATTTATACGTGGCGTTCCCAAAGCAACATCATGTGTATGTATCAAGCTGTATGAATGAATACTTTGATTGTGTTTTGATTTGTGTTTGTGTAAAAAAAAAAACCCAAAAAAAAGAAGGAAGGAAAAAAAGCACAAAAGCAGGGAGGAGGATGAAGTCGACGATTTGCCGATTTGCGCGCGAACGGAGCGGCGGCGGCGGCGGGTGTCACTGTGAACCGCGAGCCGCTCCTGTTGCTGCTGTGCCCGCAGCGGCCTCCACGTTACAGACGACGTCACAAAGTTGTATTAACTCCATGAAAGTTTACTAATGCCTGTATACGTGCACGTTGTAATAAACCACCCTTTGTACTCTTGTAGTTTCCACGTGCATCGTACCGGAGTCTTCATTTTACTTAAGGTAATGGGGGGGGGGGGGACGCGACGCAAGGGCGACACGGGGGGAGGTGTGTTTTACGGCCGTGTGGCCCCGCGGTCGCCAACACAAAATGACGTTACGTTCCTCTAGCTGGGGATGACGCCGCCGTCCAGACAATCACCTTAATGGTACCTGCAGAATGTGGCTTTCAAAGTGAAAAAGAAATCTGTCGCATTTGCCAACATCCCGCCTCTCTGGGGTTATAACGTCATTGTAGACGACTCCCGCCGCTCTCGTTGCGCTCCACGTGACGGGTCACCGGACTGGTGCCGAACCACCGAGGTCACGCCAGGTCATCCGTGGTGTGTTTTTGGCTAACCGGTTATTTATCGAGAGCCCAAAATATGCCGTCTTTGTGCACCGTGTTGTCCTCAAAATGTCTGACCCGGCTGGTCAGAGCAAGGCGTTAACACTGCCAGGGTTAGGGGTTTGATTCCCAGCTGGTCAGAGCAAGGCGTTAACACTGCCAGGGTTAGGGGTTTGATTCCCAGCTGGTCAGAGCAAGGCGTTAACACTGCCAGTACTGAAAGTCTTAAAATAAAAGATAAAATCATCCACCAAATGGCTTTTTTTTAAATTGCTTTTTCTTATCCTTGCGTTAAATCTTTTGGTGTGAAATGGTTGTGTTGGTGAGGAATGTTTACCTGGAGGTTACCAGTGGGAAGTACCTGGTGGTTATAATGTGCAATTCTGAGACACTTTAGGAGCAACAATACAATGTGAAAGTTATGAAGGTAAATGTATAGCCGCCATTAAAGTGCCCGTTTTAATTAAATCAGAGGAACAATAGCTCGCAAAGGGTACTTCTGAAATGTATTACATCTGTGCAAAGATATAATTAATAAGCTTCTCTTGACATTTAAACGGCGGTACACACACACACACACACACACACACACACACACCCCCAGCGGTATTAATAGTCACTTGACATAACGCTAGTTCAGCGTTTGTCCCCCAAAAATAATGCTTATGCCCAAAAGTCGTTTTAGTTTTGAAGTCTTTTATTGTTTCAGTCAGCGGCGGTTCCTGACCGGCGGGTGAAGTCGTCAACTTTATTCGTAACGCCCTCAATCGCAGTTACAGTCTCAAAGGGCTTTACAGGTCATGTGATTATGACACCCACCCCCCAAGCCCTGTAGCCCCCCTTAAGGCCAAGAATCGACTCCCTTAATTAATTAACCAGGAAGAAACCTGGAGAAGGAACTCAGAGTGGGGGGATCCCTCCTTCCAGGGACGGTTCGGAGTGCCACGGGCGTGGAAAGGGGTGAGCGTTACAATTACAAGCGACAAAGTACAAATGATAAATGAAACGGTAATATTGTGGAGTGATGGGGGGGGCTGGGGGCTGGGGGCTGGACGGCGAGCTGGTAGTCGTCAGGTGGGGTCAGGCCAGCAGGTGTCCAGGTGTCATGATCACAGCAGCACCCTAGAAACTGGAGACAACGTGATGGTTGGATGGAGCACAGTGGACAGGGAACACACAAGCAACCTCAACCCTAACACCTCAGTCAGCAGCCAGGGTGGGCGAGTGTTGATTTAGCTGTAACACGGTGGAGACCTCAGCAGAGTCTGGGAGAAGTAGTACTTGTAGTAGTAGTACTTGTAGTAGTACTAGTAATACTGTGTTGGGTTCTCGAAGGTTTGTCCTGAACTGCAGAGGAGGTGAGAGGAGAAGATGTGTGATACCTGTAGGGCACACACACCTACACACACCTACACACACACACACACACACACACACACACACACACACACACACACCACACACACACACCTACACACACACACACACACACACACCACACACACACACACACCACACACACACACACACACACACACACACACACACACACACCACACACACACACACACACACACACACACACACACACACACACACACACACACACACACACCTACATACACACACCTACACACACACATGCAGGCACACACACCTACACACACACGCAGGCACACACACCTACACACACACACACACACACCACACACACCTACACACACACACACATGCAGGCACACACACCTACACACACACACCTCTACACACACATGCAGGCACACACACGTGTGGTTAATCCCGGTCGCTACTGGTGCGTGTCTTAATGAGTTTTTTCACATGCTTGCCTCTCTGGAGGGGAGGGGAGGGGGAGTTTCATCAACCAATTAATGAGAGAGAGAGACTGGGAAATGGATCAATACATCAAAAGGGGAGGAGGAGACGAGGGACGAATTAAGAAAGAGGCAAATAAAACGTGGACATGGACTCACACTGAGGGAGTCACAGCAGCGTGAGGGAGAACGTCTGCTGGGTCTGAGGAGGAGGAGGAGGAGGAAGAGGCAGAACCGAGGAGTGTGAATGATGTATGTGTGTGTGTGTGTGTGTGTGTAGGGGGGGAGACAGCCTGTGGGGTGTTGGTATAACACCACCGCCCCCCTCACACACACACACACACACACACACACACACACACACACACACACACACGCGACAGGTCGTAGCAGAGATTTAGCGGCGGACGACATGCAGGGGAAAAAAAGGACGAGTCAAGGTCAGGTGCAACGACGCCCGTAACGCCGGTTTATTTATTACACGTTTACTACGCCATATATTTATTAATTTACCCACTTCCCCACCCACCACCCACCACCCACCAACCACCTCATCATCACTCTCTCTGTGCCTCGGGTGGTGGTGGTGGTGGTGTGCTGGTGGGAGGAAAGTGGACCAGGAGAAGGGAGTTAAGTAGGTAAGTGGGACACTTCTGGTGCAGGTGTACGGGACGTTTACAACACAGCAGGGCGCTCATCCCAAACAGGACAGCGTGTGTCTTGTGGGGCCTCGCTGTACGTCTCGGTTGCTCCTTTATCAAGCCTGCGTTTTATAAAAGTCTTCCCTATTCCTCCTCTAATCTTTCAGCGTCATTGAAATAGTCTCTGGTTCCTTGAAGGTTGCTGGTTCAATTCTAGCCAAGTGTGGAGGTGTCCCTGAGCAAGACACCACCTAACCCTACCTGCTCCTCCCTCCTAGCTAAGTGTGGAGGTGTCCCTGAGCAAGACACCACCTAACCCTACCTGCTCCTCCTAGCTAAGTGTGGAGGTGTCCCTGAGCAAGACACCACCTAACCCTACCTGCTCCTCCTAGCTAAGTGTGGAGGTGTCCCTGAGCAAGACACCACCTAACCCTACCTGCTCCTCCTAGCTAAGTGTGGAGGTGTCCCTGAGCAAGACACCACCTAACCCTACCTGCTCCTCCTAGCTAAGTGTGGAGGTGTCCCTGAGCAAGACACCACCTAACCCTACCTGCTCCTCCTAGCTAAGTGTGGAGGTGTCCCTGAGCAAGACACCACCTAACCCTACCTTGCCTTGCATGGTTGATACCGCTGTCGGTGTATGAATGGGTGAATGTGAGGTGATATTATAAAGCGATTGTATAAATGCGATCCATTCACCATTCATGTATTAAGTCAAAACTAAAGCAAGTCTGAGGCGTCTTCAAACCCAATTTCAGATCCAGTCCAGATTAAAAGCACAGTCTGGTCTAAGGTTTAAACGTTAATAAACCAATTAATATTATTCAACGTCTTCCAAGACGTTCTGTAGCTCAGGGCGTCATACTCTTTATTCTTTAAAGACTAAAACACGATTTGTTCCACGTCACCGCGTGGCGTCGGCACCTGCAATGCAGCGGCTTTATGAGCCTCACTGCGCAGATCCTGTGTGTGTGTGTGTGTAGTTGCATTATGTGCTTTTTTTTTTCTCAACCATGTTGATGTTTTGCATCATAACCTATGCAACGCATGGGATGAGAGCGTATTAATGGAGAGGCCTTGGAGTCACAGCGCAGCTAAACTGTAATTACTGGGATTTGCTGGGCAGTTAAGTTGTGTTTAAGGAACCGTCGACGTCTTAATGGAGATGAAGCCGTGCTGGGAGCCGTGGGGTCCACCTTAACTCATTGGATATTCCTTCATATTCTAATAATATACGATTTGTATATTTACAACTTGTGTTACATTGAAGAGCATCTGATTGTACTGCTTATGATGGGATGCACTTGAGCTATAGTGTCATGAATAACAAGTTGAACAGCAAAAAACTTGTGAATTAGCTGTGTTGCAGCAAACTACCACAGTTGAAGTGTAGCTTCATTGCAACAAAAACATTTAAATGAAGATAAGATAAAACTTTATTAATCCTGAAGGAGATTCTTGTGCCAGAGGTTGCATAGCAATAGAATAATAAACAATAGAGAAATTAAAAGAATGTTTTAATTGTAGTTTTAGTCTGTAGCAGGGAAACATTATGAAGATGGAGACGTTCTCAAGCAGCGTTCTGATGTTACACAAGCATGTCGACAATGGCTTTACGCACACAGCACACACACACACACACACGCGCACGCGCACACGCACACGCACACACACACACACACTCCTCATTGTCTTTACCACACAATAGAAACCCCACGGCTTTGTTCTTCTTGTGTCTCCTTGTACGTCATCCTTGAACATGCAGACGGAAATAAACACTTTATTCTTTTATCACACACACACACGCACGCACACACACACGCACGCACGCACGCACACACACACACACACAGCCGTCGCCATTTGCTGCTGGCTCTGTGCGGCGGTGTGTTGAGGAGGTCACGTGTTCAGCACCCGAGGCCCCAGGAACACGAGCGGGTGATCAGACTACAGTGGAAACTCCTCACATACGTGTGCTGCCTGCACCGCATGCTGCGTCTTCACACGCCACAGAGAGAGGAGTGGAGTCGGTTGTTAGTTTTGTGCCGAGAACGAATCCATCGATGCACAAATCAATACAAATCTCTGTTCACTCTCATGAATAAAGACCAACAAACATGAGAATTCACAATTCAAAAGGGCTCAGAATTACTGCATCGCTCTGTGGCATCCGTAACATATTGACCTGTCTCTGTACTGTCTAACCCCTACCTGCTCCTTAATGACCTGTCTCTGTACCGTCTAACCCCTACCTGCTCCTTAATGACCTGTCTCTGTACCGTCTAACCCCTACCTGCTCCTTAATGACCTGTCTCTGTACCGTCTAACCCCTACCTGCTCCTTAATGACCTGTCTCTGTACCGTCTAACCCCTACCTGCTCCTTAATGACCTGTCTCTGTACTGTCTAACCCCTACCTGCTCCTTAATGACCTGTCTCTGTACTGTCTAACCCCTACCTGCTCCTTAATGACCTGTCTCTGTACTGTCTAACCCTACCTGCTCCTTAATGACCTGTCTCTGTACTGTCTAACCCTACCTGCTCCTTAATGACCTGTCTCTGTACTGTCTAACCCCTACCTGCTCCTTAATGACCTGTCTCTGTACCGTCTAACCCCTACCTGCTCCTTAATGACCTGTCTCTGTACCGTCTAACCCCTACCTGCTCCTTAATGACCTGTCTCTGTACCGTCTAACCCCCTACCTGCTCCTTAATGACCTGTCTCTGTACCGTCTAACCCCTACCTGCTCCTTAATGACCTGTCTCTGTACTGTACTCTGTACAGGTGTTCTAGGGGAGGTGTTCTAGAGTCAGGTGTTCTAGGGGAGGTGTTCTAGGGGAGGTGTTCTAGAGTCAGGTGTTCTAGGGGAGGTGTTCTAGGGGAGGTGTTCTAGAGTCAGGTGTTCTAGGGGAGGTGTTCTAGGGGAGGTGTTCTAGGGGAGGTGTTCTAGGGGAGGTGTTCTAGAGTCAGGTGTTCTAGGGGAGGTGTTCTAGGGGAGGTGTTCTAGGGGAGGTGTTCTAGGGGAGGTGTTCTAGAGTCAGGTGTTCTAGGGGAGGTGTTCTAGAGTCAGGTGTTCTAGGGGAGGTGTTCTAGGGGAGGTGTTCTAGAGTCAGGTGTTCTAGGGGAGGTGTTCTAGGGGAGGTGTTCTAGAGTCAGGTGTTCTAGGGGAGGT
>PIJE02001041.1:144908-181195 GCA_002895965.2 Coryphaenoides rupestris | reverse complement strand
GTAGTGTTATCCAATTGCGTGCAGTGATATTTTCAAATGCATGCTTGGTGCCACCCCTCGAGTTGGGCCATTTTCATTACAAATTACCAGACCCTACAGCTTTCTAGATGTGGGTCTGGATTTCCAGGCTAGATAACAGGTGGAATTTGATAAAATAGAAATAAGCCACTCTCACTAGTGCTATTGTGACCACAACCATACACCGCACAAAGATATGGTGTGACTAAAAGAGCACTATACAAGGACAAACTAAGAGGGTCGCGGACCTGTGACTACTGTGTCTGATAGCTATTAGCGCATTGTATATCCACCAACATGGCCGACTTCCGTTTTTCCGAATTGGCTTTGATGTCACTTGCAAGTAAAAAAATTGTCACCTCATGATAACGCGCCAATGTGATGTTTTATTTATTTTCTCTCCTTCTCACCATGCAGACCGGGGGGACAGAGGAAGTGCATAAGGAGCAGAAGAGGCAGCAGGACTTGGAGAATAACTATGGGTTTGTATGGGGACAACCACAGGAGGAGTCCCAGGCGCCCGCCTCCTCCGACTCGGACGACATGGACCTCTGAGCTGCTGGGAATTATTCACCTTCTGTGACGGTGAACCAGAACTCCTCCTGTGGAGACTATAAAAGCCGATGGTCTCAGAAATAACATGAAATGGACTCTTTGCTATTTAATTGTTGCTATTAAACCTGCCAGACCATAGTGACGCACATCATGCTGATCACGTCTTGTCTTCAGTGGGCACAAGATGTACATTGCACAATGAATGCCTCTCACAACGTGGGTGAGTTAATTGTAACTGGTAGCTAATTGGTGTGCAAAATGTATGTATCTGAAATGTAGCTTTTAGACATGCTTCAATTAAATGTTTTAATACAACTTTGGTGTAAATTTAGCAGGCATGTTAGTGGTGTAATTCCCATGTGACTACTATGGTGCCACTTGAAAGCATTTCCATGGGTTGTGAGCAAAAGGGGCTAACCTAATAGGATTCTTGTTGATAATTTTTTTTGTAAAAAAAATCTTTTGGATACTTTCTTATTTGCTCGTTGGAAAAAGAAAATCAATCACAATACATTTTTTATGTAAATTGTAAAATATAATACTGTGGCACTTTAAATTTGCGATGGCTCTCAACACCGGTTGTTCTGTTGCTGTTGATGGGTCATGGGGACAAGAGCACTTCCGGACAGGCATTCTCTGTAGTGGAATGCAAGAAATGTACAAGAACTTTATTTGTCACATACAAAATTTTGACAGATTGTGCCGTACGTCATGTAACTTAAGTGACAGACGGTGAGATAATCGGATGCATTTTACCAAGCAACAAATTCCATACGTTTTTCCAAGGCTCCATCAAACTTGTACCTCCAAGGGCTGACTTTTTATCATCTGTGAATGAACGTGGCGCCATAGTTCTTAGCATGTAAATAATTCAGCCTGAGTCCTATTGGCTTGCTTCATTGTTACATTGTGTGCACATTGAGTTTCAAGTAGACCCAAATATGAGTAAAGCTGTAAGTTGCATACAAAACTTCTGAATGTGGGACCTAATCACGAGGAAACACATGGCTATCCAATGTGAATTCTGATGTCTTAAATTTCTGAGGCAATGTTTAATTGGTCCAAAATGGCTTTCTCAGGTATGGATTTGACATGGCCTCTTAAGAGGCAGTGGTCTCCATTGTTTTCAAGCCTGAATATGTTTTCTCATTGCACATGACATGCTTCATTTTTGTATGGCTTGAATTAAAGAGTGAACCCCATGACCCCATTTTTTTTGCAAGTGTTGC
The DNA here is from genome assembly GCA_002895965.2 of Coryphaenoides rupestris. NCBI lineage: Eukaryota > Metazoa > Chordata > Actinopteri > Gadiformes > Macrouridae > Coryphaenoides > Coryphaenoides rupestris. The sequence goes on along the minus strand of PIJE02001041.1, from coordinate 179,393 downwards.
AGTGTAAATCCTAATAATTGTAGGCTACCTCTATAACTATCAATTATTTTCAGAGAAACAAGCACTTTTAGGTTAAGGGCTAGGACCACATTTTTTTTTTACATTTACGTGACTATCCATAACAATTGTCTGAATCAAAAGATAAGTTTGTCCTCAAGTATTTGCTGTTTTTAGAATCATATTTTATAGAAAACAAATGTCATTACGGCCTACTGCAGTCTGAATATAATACATTCTCTTATTTAGTGAGCTTTATTGGAAATACTTTGTCGGCAGGCCTATTATTGAGGACCGAAACTGCTAAAATCAAAAATAAATAAATGAGTATGAAGGAAATAAAGAAATATATGTAGGAACACAGACACACATGCTGGTTTATGCAAAAGACAGTATTGGTCTAGTCCAGAGCACACGTAGGCTAGGTTTAAATTACTGTAGGCCTACATTAAAGTGAAACACACATATATATATATATATATATATATATATCCCACCTGGCGTTTTACACACAATAGTGTTGGATATACCTATATGTTTTAGGCATGCACTTATTCAACTGAGACCCTGATGATGTCTGACAACTTTATAAAATGAAGTTTCTGCAAAAAAAAGTAAGGTTGCATCATGGCTTTATTGGACATTGCATCATGACGAGTGTGAGTTGCTTTTGCTACGTATTCACTTATTATTTACACACTCCCGAACTCCAGTATTTTGCCAGCTGATCAGCCCCTGGAGATGAGAAATTAGAGAATTGTAAATAAAACATGTAAATGGGGGAAAAGCATACACACATATGTAAAGGTATTTCCATACACGTTATAGGTAGTAGGCCCAGATGGAGGTACGAGGCACGCAGGTCAGCGACCGCTCGACCGTCTGCAGCGCCTTCAGCATTCCAACGAGACATTAAAAAGAGAGAGAGCGTATCGCACTGCGTTGTTTCCTATTGGGCTCCGCTTCAGACGAATGCGTGACACACACGCACGGGACATGCTGGGGCTGGGACCTCGGACTCTTCTATTTCCAGTCATGTCAACTATAACAGTAGAACTACTACTCCTGACCTGGTTAGATCAACCAATATATTAATATTATAAGTACTAATAATAACCACACGGTTAACCACGCACAATCGTTCCGTACAAATGTGTTGCATAGCATAGAGCCACTTGTACAAATCACAATACGTTCAGATGTTATAGAAGAATTATTTTCGTATTATCTTAGGAATTATCAGGATATATACAATATCTGCATCCCACAATTACAACACTTAGAATTAAATGTAATTTCCCTGAGCGGTGAAGCTTTGACGCGAAATGTTATTCACAAATATTGACGTGCTAAACATGCGTAATAAACATAATACGATGAATAAATATCTTGCACAACAGCCGGCACCTGATTCGCAGCCATTTTGAAACCGTCAAACGGGGCGTGGCCTTTAAAAAAGACGCTCCCTCCTCTTTTTTTTTTATTGCGTCTTTACAGCGCAGCCTCGAAGGAAGGCAACTTCCCTGCGCGCCTGTGGATGTTTCAGGACATTCTATAGTCACTCGATTGGCACAGTGTACGACGAGATATCGCCATATATGCGCGTCTGCTGACATGTATGGCGGCCACGTACACTGGAGTGAACGCGAAAAGAACTCGGAAGTTAACGTCTACCTTAGCGTTAGCAACGTATAGCAACCTACAACACAACAACAGGCTAACTAACGTCAGCGTTCCCTAGCGGCGGGACTATATAGTACGTGACCATCCGCATGCTTTGTCTACCGATGAACCCCGTTAATTGTACGGCCGGGGAACGGTCATTGGGTTGAGTTGACATGGCCGTCCCGAGCCACCGTGTCTCGCTGGAGAGCCTTGAGACGGGCTCCTATTGATTGGAACGTGGGGTGTCGGTGCGACCGGGGAGGGACACACAATGAGCCGTAGCTGAGGCGGCCGTGACAGTTGACGCACGGTAAGTCGTAAACGCCAACCCCGCCCCCCCCTCTCTCCCCGGCGTCTCGGCTGTGAAAACGTCAGTGTAAGAAGCCACCCTTCTCATTTCGTCCAAAACTTTGCGCAGACGTCCCACCGACAATGTGGCTTCATTCGTCCTTCTCTTGCTCACCAGCGCACGTCAGATAAAGGGGACTGCGACGGGTGAACTTTTGTCCCAACATGAAGGCCTTCGGAGCGCGGTTCTCTTTCTACGCGGGGTTCCTGTTTGGGGCCGTGGCGCTCTACGTGCTCCTGCAACACGCGTGGATCGGGAGCAGTTTGTCGGCGGGTTACTCCGTCAGCAAGTCCGTGGATCACCAGCTGGAGCAGGAGGAAGACGCGAGGAACTGGAAGAAGGAGAGGTCCGCACTGTTCAACCTGAACCACCCCCACCACAGAGGTACACGCTGGGACGTTCATTAGTTGTCTACAGGGTCTAAAATTAGGTTTTTATTTATTTATTTGTTCTTTATACATTCCAGAGTGGAAAGATCTACAGGCCAAGCAAATGTATTCATGTGTCCCTGGATTGGTTAACCTGCCAAATGGTCAAATGTATCCTCCATTGGCTTGGTGGCAGGTGTAATGGTATCTCTAGTCATGGTATCTCTATAGTATTGTCAGTCTGTCCGCCAGTTACTACTTGGTGATCGTGTTGCAAAATTCACTTGACACTTCATTTATATATTGATCGCACAGCCATAATTACACAGCGTTATAGGATGTTGTTGTTGGTAAAGGACACTCGATGCTATTTAAATCTATTTCACATGAATTGGTTCATTGCTGAGCAGAATAGGTGTGGGTTTAAGCAGCTCCACCTGGCCCAAGTTAGTCTGGGGCTGGGTGAGGCTGCACATCTGTGATGCGTTGTCTAATCAACGCACATAGGTTAAACCAGCTGCCACCACACACACATGATGGCTCTGGCGTGTCAGTGTCTTCCAGTGGTTTCTGCGGGCTCCTCGAATACCAGGGCAGGGCAAGAAGGTGCTGAATAAACCAGTTGTGCAACATATAATTTGCCTTATATGTTGCACAACTGGTTTCAGTGTACAATGAACAAATAGTTGCATCCTAAGACTAACCTGTATTGTTGGAGTCTGGTTGCGTGAGACTGCTTAAACCAGCCCCCAGCCACACGTTGTTGGCCACAGTATCCAGTGTGGTGTGTTTTGCATAACTGACATACTATAATTTATCATTAAGTGTGTGTGTGGGTCCACCTATGTAAAGATTCCTAATTTTTCTCTTCCAAGGGGAGGACGGTCACATGGCGGATGAGCTGTATAAAAAAGTGCGTATCCTCTGCTGGGTCATGACGGGTCCCAAGAACCTCCAGACAAAGGCTCGCCACGTCAAGGCCACCTGGAGCCGCCACTGCAACGTGGTGGTGTTCATGAGCTCTGTGGACGACCCCGACTTCCCCACCGTGGGCTTGGACACGAAGGAAGGCCGCGACCAGCTCTACTGGAAGACCATCCGCGCCTACCACTACGCCTACGAGCACCACATCGACGAGGCGGACTGGTTCCTCAAGGCCGATGACGACACCTATGCCATCGTGGACAACCTGCGGTGGGTTCTGGCCAATCACACGCCGGAGGAGCCCGTCTACTTCGGCCGCAGGTTCAAGCCCTACACCAAGCAGGGCTACATGAGTGGCGGTGCGGGCTACGTGCTTAGCAAGGAGGCCCTGCGTCGGTTCGTGGAGGGGTTTAAAACGGAGTGTGGCCACAACACACTTCCTCTTGTCGGAGGACCTTTGCCAATGGGACAATGCCTGGGAGAAAGTTGGAGCTTCTGGCCGGAGATTCCAGAGACAACGTTCCTTAAGGGAGACCTTTCACCCGTTTGGTTACCCAGAGCAGCAACCTCACGGCCAAGTTTCCCCAAGAGGTTCTGGTGACTGGAGCTACTGCTACTACTCCCATTGGCAGAGGCAAGTCTGTACTATTGCGTGGTTGTTTGTGTCCTTGTTGTTCAAGGTGACAAGCAACCGACTCGCCTACCTCTTATACAATACCTGGTTTGTTTCCAAGTAAGCCTGGTTCACACCCTGCCTGGAATGGTTTTATTTATTTATTTATTTTGAAGGGAAACGGCAATTTTTAAGCCATTACTTAAATTTTGTATGCCGCCTTTCCCAGAGCACTTGGTAGATGGCTCGATTCTCAACAGCAGTGAAGTGTAGCGTCCACTATCGCTTATATTTCTGTTCTTCAGGCTGCGATAAATGAGACCTTCTAACATTTGTTGTTTTGTGGCTGGTTGGTGGTTTAAGCAGCCACCAACGAGCTGCGCACCTGTGAATACATTATCTAATCAATGCAAACAGTCATCACCTCACACGCACACAGAGAGCTCTAGCATGCCAGCATTGTTCCACCTGTTTGTCTAGTGCAAACAACTGCTAACCAGCCAATTAAACGGGGTATCATTCTTTTTTTTATTTTTTTATTTGACCTGTGGCACAACCTTGAGGACTCTTGCCAACTGGCTTTAGTGTACAATTAACAAATATTGGTGGCCCAATATTATCGACATATTAGGGGGATGAGATTAACCTGTATATGGTTAATCTCATCTCATATGGTGTTGGCTTGACTAACAATCAAATGTCAATATCTCATCTCCTATAATTTGTGGCAACATAATGAATCGCTTTCTTTTGTGCTTTCCTCAGGGCCCAAACTGCTGCTCAGACCTGTCTGTATCTTTCCACTATGTGGATGCCAAACAGATGTATCTATTGGAGTACTACGCCTACCACCTGCGAGCCTTTGGCTATAGGTACCGCTATCAGCCCCCTGCTCCACTGGTGCGAGAGACCCCCAAAGCTCCAAAGGCAGGTTCAGAGGTTGCAGTAGGGGGACCTACCAAGGAGCTGACCTCCCCAGAGAAAGGGGGACAAGATCTGACCCAGGCAGACATGAACCAGGTCGGAAATGCGGAATCTGCTTCCAAGGACTAAGGACCCCTCTAACGCTTGACCTGGCCATGCCGATGGCCATTTAGTGTTGATGGTAAACTTTCTTTTTAAAGAGGTGTAGGTGGGTCTTGCCAGTAAAGGTGTGGATGATCAATTTTGTGGATGATCTTCGATTAGGCTCCATTCATATTCTTGACTGGAATCCCTACAATTTGCGACTGACAACATCTTTTGTTAGCTGGATATTGTACTCTGAAGCACCCGTTTATTCTATAAATCTTTAAATGTTAATCTTACTGCTCTGTTTTTAATACAGTTCAAGTGGTTAAAGACACCTGAATCCAAAACATGAAAAATGTCTGTTTATTTTGTATATGGAAAGTAAAGTTTTCTCCATTTGTTTTTGTTCCTGCAAGCTGAGCAACCTTGTGGCTTTCCCTAACAGAATGCTATGTGGTCTTTGGTTATGCAAAGGTGATTTGTTGCATCTCCACGCATGGTACGCTTTAGCCTTTCTGTGCTATAAACATTTGTGTAGGATTTGCCCGTCAATCCAAATTCCCAACAAGCAACTCCAGTTGGTAAACCTTGTTACTGTATGGCCAGAGCACTCTGGTTTCCCAGAGTGCTTGGGCTCCAGCCATTGGTTGGGGCATCCCTAGACAATTTCCTTTTTGATTCTGCCCTCCAGGGCCCTTTTCCAAGAAGCCAGATTTCCAGGTTATCTGCTAAGTCAGAATTCAGTGAATGCCTGAAATTTTGTTGGAATACTCTGTTCAGTTGCCTAAAGGGTACGTTTCCAGGGTCCGTCATTTCCACACCTCCGTTCATTGTCTGAGAAGCCGTGCAATACATTCTGGTGGTGGTGCGATTCGAGGGGAAAGGCGTCGTCGACATGGGCCAGGTCTCATTTGCATGAAGTGGAATTCTGGGTATGTTATGCAAATCCACGGTACCGACTGGGAACTTGTGAACAAAATTTAAACCAACCTTTTGTCAATCTAAAATTCTGACAGATTATGTAAATACATCACTTATTTCCCACCTAAAAAAAATTCAGGAACACATTTCAGTGAACTATTTTCATAACATAACAAAGTTGCAAACAAGCCACCATGTTGGTCTGTTTTGATATCCGCGAGCAGTTTTGTTGGGTGTAGCCAGAAACGGAGCACCTGTCAAACATATGATTCTGGGGAAGTGGTGTGTTCTGGCACATCGATGACGGATCCTGTGGAACTGTACCTTACCCAAAGCTGGAACATGGCGGCTTAACTCTGCCCATGGCTGCAGTGGCAACTACTTTCTATGGTAGATGATTGAAGAAGACGATGCATTCAACTAGTAGAGCCAACCTTTCCATAGTGACGGAGTGCAAATGAACCGACTAGGATTCAACCAATACAAGCACTGGCATGGGAATGACTGCTTGGGCATTCCCTAATTGATCGTGTTTGCAGGGTGCGATAGATGATGGCTTTTGAAGCCTGTAATGAATGCACATTTTGAGTGGACTCATTCCTTGAGATCAAAAGGTTCAAAGCTATTGCTTATGTTGATTTAGTGAATAATGTATTTCCTTCAATTGGTTAACAATTAGTATACTTATTGAAATTAGTTTGATCCACATTTTCTTAGTCTTGCAGATATGGCATTTACTGTTAATTTATTTGTGCTGATTGTTATGTGCTAGACTGGATATCTTTTGAAAATTGACTAATGGACCAGGAATGGGAATGATTGATTATGCCTTTTACTCTACAATGGCCTTACTTTGCAATTATCTTGACCAGTATTTAACTGCTATAGTAAAAATGCTTTTCACACACACACCTAACCCATTGAACCAAACAAATGGAGTGAACAAATGGATGGCTTTGCCCTGTTTGTTGAGGTCCCTTCTCTTCTGTCTCCCTGCCTCTCTGATCTGCTTTGTGTAGATCTCAGTATTTGGTGTCCTTGACTTAGTTTTGTTTACTTTCATTCTTTTTTTTTTTTTTGATGATCTTGTCTTTCCTAACTGACTTGTGCCTTGCAAAGTGTGTGTGTGTGTATGTGTGTGTGTGAGAGAACTGTCAGCTGCACATATGACTTTACACTGTGACATTCTATACTTTTTTTGGATAAGAAAAAAATGTATTGCTCGAAGTATGCCACTGGCCAATGTATTTGTTTTTTTTGTTTGACTTATTTGGAAGAAGGATGGATGGCAAATTTTGCTTTCATTTTTGCTCAAATAGTGGTTAACAAATTCTCAAAGTGTAATCTGGTCCAGATTAACCTGCAGATTTTTGTCAGTGTAAATACAACAAGGTGAAGTACAAGTAGCCAGGCTGATTCAGTACCAAGCAACCCTTCTGATTCTCTGGAAGGAAAGAAAGAATTGACCTGAATAACAAACGGATTCTGTATGTTGTCTGTCAACTCGGTGCATTGTACATTACCGTTTTGTCTGCACGGTGTGTTCTACTTGATTGTGCTATTTGAAACCACTGCAATAATGCTGTCATTTATTCTCCGTTTAATTTGTACAGTATAAAAAGGCTAGGTAGGAAGCCGTTTGTCAGTGTTTACCGCTCTATTCTTCTTGTCCACATGGCCACAGTGCATGCAGTTTTGTCCCGTTCAAACCAAATCAGCATGTTTTAAATATTAATTTATTTTAAAATGGGTGATATGTGACGCTTACATGATTTTTACTTAACTATTACATAGTTTTATCACACAGACCTGTCTTATGTGCTGCATTCTTGAAGGTGTTGGGTATGTTATATAAAGCTCATTGAGTCAATCAATTGACAATCTTAAATTCCAAATACAATTATGTATAGGGGGGGATGATGTTTAAGAATGTGTTGGGAATACATTTAACAAATGGTGTTCAACAACTCAAATTTAAGTGGGTTGGTTTAACAGTTGTGTAAATGGGTTTGAACGTGAGTGCATATGATAAGAGTATATCTGTATGAATAAATGCATATTTTATGTATTTAACCTGTGTGGCGTCTATATTAATTTGCATATTTTAGCTTTACATTAATACCTCCTAAGACATGAACCAAAGTCCTCTACCTATGAGACCCCGCTGGGCCCATTGGGTCTTGGACCGTTCACTGGGTGTTCTGCTCCACACTTAGAATTGCTTTGTAGCGGAGTGTGAATTCTGTTGAATATCCTTTCAAATGTGGTTCTCGCCAAATGTTTTGAGTACCTTCTGTCACTTCTTGCTTCTACTACTCAGCGTAAGCGGTATTGTGCTGCAGCATGTTGTACTAAACCAAACTGGCTAAGTGGAATGCCAATAATAATAGACTGCCCTATTAACAATTCAACCGAATGCTAAGGAAGTCCTAGCCTGCAGTTCTCGCACTGACTGAAGAGAAGCCACCACTACAGCAGTCCTGACCACCTCATACAGTATATTCCAGAGGATAAATAAATTGAGGTGAGGGAGGGTGACGCGCGATGCCATGGTTAACAATGACCCATAATACAGAATTGATTGACAAAGATGTATAAAGTACTAGATTACCTCAGCCTTCTATGATTGATGAAGATTCCTTTTCTTGGTTGTGGATGTTCTTGCCCTGTCCATAGATGAGGAACTATCATGGAAAATACTTTAGGTGGGCCTACCCTGTGATATGTGTTGTTCTATTGGAAGGAGGGATACCCCACTCTGTTCTTTTTCTAGATTTTGTCCTTTCTTGCCCATAGGGGAGCTAGGGCTAAGGGGGTGTCATAATCACATCGCCCATACGCATATGGACTGTAAAGTCCTTTGAGACTGCAATTAAGGGGCATACAAATAAAATTGACTTGACTTACTGGCTAAAGATGAACAGTTAAATGTGCCTATTTGTCTAACAAAACCATCATCAGTTAAGATGAGAATCAGAGTATTCATCTGTTGAATTTTGCTATTCACATTAACTATTTGCATTTCGCGCACACACTACGACACAATCATGAAATACGTTCACTGAGTGTTATTGTTGACACTCACTTGATTCTGAATCTCTTTGTCCTGAGATGTCTCCTATGCCTGCAGAGAGGGGGAGTGTGTTGAGAGCAGTTCACAAAACGGTTGCATGATTGCTTAATTTATAAACCAACTTGGAGTTCTTACGTTTCCTTGATGGAAAACGTCTGTGGTCTGTAAAACACAATACAAAAACAAATGATAGCTAAATTATTATCAATAGAGATGCTAGAGTTACTATGGATGCATGTTGCATTGTCTAATGGAGTCCATTCATTCATTCACATACTCATTAATTAATGCCATGTTTAGTCCTTCATCAATCACATACACATACATAGTCAGCATGTCCATACATTCATTCATTGTGCATGTTTATCTATTCATGTGTTAATTCATCCATCCATTCATTCATTCATTCATTCATACTTGCACTTCTTCTACCCATTAGACCCAAAAAGCTGTCATAATCCATGTCACTGAACCTCTTGAAGCCTTCACACTCGCCATCGACAATATTCTGCAGCAAAATCATAAGCATCAACATTAAGACCTTTCTTAAGGACATAAAACATGTACATGTACATACATATGCACATTTTTCTCTTTAAGAGACAGAGTGAATAAAACCCCTCATGGGTGATTTTGGATCATATGTGCCATCTTCACACAGAGATCTCATAGGGAACAAGACTATAAGCAGGGCAATCACAGCCGCAAGATGCAAACTATTTTCATTTCTCTCCATGATTCTAAAGTAATGAAACAAAACATGTTATATGAGCAGGCTGTCGCAAGAATAGCTTTCTGTGTATGTGTAGGCTACAAACAATAAGACAACATGGTAACAATAAACCTTTGTTTTTAACTTGCCCATCTGACCAAATAAAGGCCTAGACTATTTTAGGAGAACAAAAAAACCCCCAAATAGGACTTACCTGATAAAAGATGTAGCCTAGCCGTTAGCTGTCAAACTTATATGCCTCCTCTGTTATTATAGTTCTTCAGAGGCACTGCTCGTCCAATCAGAACTGCATCTTCTCGACCACCCTGTCTAATTCCCCTGCTGCCGACAACACATAGTTAACGTCCCTTTGGATTTCAAGATGGAAAATATAAGAGATAAAAATATAGTCAAGGTTATAATTTCATCCAAATTGCCTTAATGTGATTATTTGATAATTGTGGTTGACATATCGATAAATATGCAGACATATCGATAAATTAAAGTAATTGACATCATTGCCTATCCTCTCTTGAAATAACTCTCTAGTACACCCGATATTCAGTATTAAATATCATGATTCCATAATTCACGATTCTCATCTGAAGTCTCAGTCTCAATATGCTGGGTGTGAAGGGTGTGTGTGAAAATGTGCTTACATTACACACACACACACACACACACACACACACACACACACACAAAACATTACACCCACACACACACACACACACACGCACACACACACACACACACACACAAACAAAAGGGTCCAAGGTCTCTGTGTCCTTTACCCAGGTGTGTACCATTGCAGAGTGTCCCCACACTACACGGTGGAGGGACAACACAGAGCAATTTCTATGGCGTGGTGTTGGTGGGAACCGGTTTGTCAGGGTGGTTAACAGAGCCAGGGTTTGCTTGCTTCAATGGACGACATTTTTATAATATCTGGCATTCCAGATATTTGCAAAGCCATTGTCTTAGGTTCAGCTCCACCACAGCTTTCTCTGGGACTCTACGGCAAGTCGGCAAGCACTAGATTTTAAACATGTCTTAAATCATAAATACCAGTAATGTATTCCCTGTGACGTCGTCTTTTATAGTGGATGGGGGAGACGGCTGACATGCTAATTGTGCTGGGCTGAGTCCTGCGATCACATACATCACAATGGTGACTAACTGCAAATTAAAGCCTTAATCCCAAGACACACAACAGTTGAGCTGCATTGGGTTGCTCTGATTAACCTCATGGGGTGCTTTCTTATCGCTAAAGTCATTTTCATTGTGAGTCATCGCGCCGAGGTAGTGCTACTGACGCAGACGTGCACACATAGACGCTTTCAACGTCACACCGAGAGAAGGTTCCAAGAAAGCCCAGCACTACTTGGATGAGACTGGACTCAATTCTCAATCAGGTTTGTTTTAGCTCAATGTGCCAAATATTTGGTTAGAAACTACAAGGCTTCCTTCCTTTTCATTGAAAAGGAAGAGAACAATGAAAAGACATTTCTAGAATGATTAATTGAACACCTCATGCTTAAAATGTGCCACGTGGAGAGAGGCAGGACGAGAACCCGACACTCTCAGCACACAGCACACACTCTCAGCACACAGGGAGACAAACACCTACCAGGAGGTGGAAACACCCCCTCCCCAAGATGCCCACCCAGACACAACTACGACAAAGCTACAAACAAACATGGGACACAAGACCTGCGACTCTGTCGTTCGCTGGGATTGTACATAGTCAACGGGAGGCTTCGAGGAGACTCCTATGGTAAGTACACCTACAGCTCACCTCTAGGCAACAGTACAGTAGACTACTTTATCACTGACCTCAGCCTGCCCTCTCTCAGGACGTTCACAATCAGCCCGCTAACGCCCCTGACTACAGCAACACAGAGCAACACCCAATCAAGAAGTACTGAAGCCAAACAAACTCCACACTATTAAAAAATGCTACAAATGGAAGGAAAGTAGTGTAGAAACATACCAAAACACAATTAGGCAACAACAGGTCCAATCACTTTTAGGCCAGTTTCTGGAAGAAAACGTTCAGTACAATGACGAAGATGTAAACAAGGCAGTAGAAAACCTCAACTATATATTTGACCTTTCAGCATCCCTAGCAAACCTAAAACCCACAAATAGGAAGGCTAATAAAAATAGCAATGATAAATGGTTCGACAATGAATGTAAAAACCTTATCCTACCTAATTACGGAACTTATCAAACCAAAAACATAGAGACCCAGAAAACCAGAACACACGTCTACGCTATAGTGAAACATTAAAACAATATAAAAATACAGTAAGGAAAAAAAGGTTCTGGGAAAACTGGAACACTCTAAACAAGCAAATCTACCAATGGATCTACCAATCCAAAATGGAGATGTGTGGGTCAACCACTTCTCCAAGCTCTTTGGCCCAATAGAAAATAATACACAGCAAAAACACTTACTAGATAAACTGCAAAGTTTAGAGTCAATCATAAAAGACCATCAAAACCCACTAGACTCACCAATCACACTAAAGGAACTACAAGACAAAATAAAATCACTGGAAACCAAGAAGGCCTGTGGTGTCGACGGGATCCTAAATGAAATGATAAAATTCTAATTCCTCAAATTCCAATTGGCTATATTAAAACTCTTTAGCTCGGGGATATTCCCCAATATTTGGAACCAAGGTCTGATAAAAAAAAAAGTGGAGACAAATTTGACCCCAACAATTACCGCGGGATCTGCGTTAACAGTAACCTTGGGAAAATCCTCTGTATGATCATCAACCACAGACTCCTACATTTCATCACTGAAAATAATGTCCTAAACAAATCCCAAATTGGCTTTCTACCGAATTATCGCACAACAGAGCATATTTTCACCCTCAGCACCCTAATAGACAACCAAATAAACAAAAACAAAAGGAAATTATTCTCTTGTTTTGTTGACTTCAAAAAAGCTTTTGATTCTATTTGGCACGACGGTCTGCTGTACAAACTATTGGAAAGCGGTGTTGGAGGAAAAACCTATGACATCATAAAGTCAATGTACACCAACAACAAATGCGCTGTTAAGATTGGCAAACAACACACAGACTTTTTTCCCCAAAACCAGGGGGTTAGACAGGGATGCTGCCTGAGCCCAACCCTCTTCAACATATACATCAATGAATTGGCAAAATCTCTAGAACAATCTGAGGGACCTGGCATCTCCCTAGGAGACACACAAGTTAAACACCTCCTGTTCACAGATGATCTGGTGCTGCTGTCTCCAACCAAAGAAGGACTACAACAGCACCTTGATCTACTACACAAATTCTCCCAGACCTGGGCCCTGACAGTAAATCTAACCAAGACAAAAATAATGCTTTTCCAAAAAAGACCCAGCCTCCAGCAACACAAATATAAATTCTTTCTCGATACAACTCCCGTAGAGCATACAAAGAATTATACCTACCTTGGCCTAAACATTAGCAACACAGGTAACTTCAACAAAGCTGTAAACGACCTGAGAGACAAGGCAAGAAGGGCTTTTTATGCCATAAAAAGAAACATCAACTTAGACATCCCAATAAAAATATGGCTCAAAATACTAGACTCAGTTATCGAACCCATTTCCCTTTACGGTTGCGAGATCTGGGGTCCACTTGCAAACCAAGATTTACTAAATGGGACAAACATCAAATTGAAACGCTGCATGCAGAGTTCTGCATATCCATTCTCCGCACCCAACGGAAAACACCCAACAATGCATGCAGAGCAGAATTAGGACCCACTAATAATACAAATTCAAAAGAGGGCATTCAAATTTCTTAACCACATAAAAGACAGTGAGCCCGACACACTCCATAACAAAGCCCTCATCCACAGAGAGACTCTAGAGCGATGCCCCCTTGGCCAGCTGGTTCTGGGACTCTATTCACAAAACCAAGCAGAGCCACCAGACAGAAACCCCATTAGAATAAACCAAATTATAAGAAAACAAAAAGAAAACTATCTCACGCACTGGAAAGAATCAACCAAAAAACTGAGGAAATTAGAATGCTATTTGGCCCTAAACAGACAATACACAACGGCAGAATACCGGAGCACTGTGACCGATCCCAAACTCAGGAAATCCTTGACTAGATACAGACTCGTGAGCACAGCCTCGCCGTGGAGAGAGGCCGCCACCGGCAGACCTGGCTACCAAGAGAAGAAGACAGACTCTGTACCCACTGCACCCAACAGGAGGTGGAAACCGAGCTACACTTCCTAACAACCTGCCACCTATACCAAGACATTAGAGATACATTCTTCCCACAGATTTCAAACACCCAAAAGAATTTTGAAAACTTAACAAACAACCAAAAACTTCCATATCTGTTGGGCGAGGTACAGGAATGTGCAAACACAGCAGCAAGATTTGTGAGCTGTTGTGACAGGAAAAGGACATCCAACTGAATACAACCTCCATAAAGATTGTCAATGGCACTTTATTATTATCATCATTATTTTAATTTGTATTTTTGTATTTTTTTATTATTATTATATATATATTATTTTTTATATATATATCTTTTTATTTCATTTTTTAAACATTTATTTTTAATTTCTTCTTTCTTTTCCATTTTTTTATTTTTACTTTTTATTGTATCTTATTTTTTTTATTTGTATTTTTTATATTATTTTTACTTTTACTGTACATATTTAGTTCTTTATAAATATACTTTTTATTAACCACTCGCTTTGGCAATGTAAATGTACATTTCCCATGCCAATAAAGCTCTTTAAATTGAAATTGAATTTAATTGAATTGAGAGAGAGAGCGGAGATAGTTGGGGGAAATAATGACATTGTAGACAACAACACATTGAACTGTAGAGTCCGTGCAACAACACATGTCTTTGTTAAATACACAAACCAGAACGTGAGCACAATTTGCAGTATTAGAAAAAAAAAACCTCAAGAGCAAAGTGCATTGCCGAGAGATCCAGACTTATCTTTGAGGGAAAGCCACACTCTCCTGGCTGGCAGCTTCCATCCCCAACAGAGGGGGCTTTTATACCCTGTTTCTATAGTGTCAGAGACAGGGAACCTCAGAGGCTACCCACTAGTACACTCCCAACTTGTTTTCTGTAACAAAACACAGCACTTTGTTTTGAGCTTTTATGAGGACAGTGAGTGCACCTCCAGCAACTCCTCATAGCAAAACACATTGACAGAGAAACATGCTTCAGGGACATGGGGGGGGGGGGGGGGGGGGGGGGGGGCGGCTTTTTTGGGCCAAGAATGTTGGCCTAAAAGTAATAGCACCGTCTATACCAAAGTGCGAGAGAGAGAGTGCAAGAAAGAGAGAGTGAGTGTACAAGAGAGAGAGAGAGAGAGAGAGAGAGAGAGAGAGAGAGAGAGTGCAAGAAAGAGAGAGTGAGTGTACAAGAGAGAGCGCAAGAGAAAGAGAGTGTGTGTGCAAGAAAGAGAGAGAGAGGGGGGAGTGCAAAAGAGAGAGAGAGAGAGAGAGAGTGAAAAAGAGAGAGAGTGCAAGCAGGAGAGAAAGAGTACAAGAGAGAGAGAGGGGGGGGGCATGGGGGAGAGCGCAAGAGAGAGTGGCGGGGCTGTAGAGCTGGGGGAGAAGAGGATGAGGGGATGCCAGTGCAAACAAACAAAAACGCTTTAGAAAACATGGACCTTACCCACGTGAATCAATATTCTAGCCCCCGATCCTCCTGCAATGAGGCCAACGGGAGAGAAGGAGGAAGAGCATAAAGACACACTGGGTGGACAGAGGGAGAGTCTGGGGGGGTTGTCATCTGTAAGGGAGTCTCGTTTGAAGCCGAGACCAGGAGGACCCTGAAGTGTGTGGATTCGGTGAAAGAAAATAAATGAAAGAAATACACGGCAAATTGAAAGAAAAAGGGTGGAATTCCAGAAGACTACTGAAGTACAACCGACGTCCAGGTTTAAGGTACGTGTAGGAGGAGAAGTCGTGGAAGTTTGCACGGTGCTTTATTGGTCGACTGCCTGTCCAGCACCGCCCGCCTGGATTGAAACTAACAGATGTATCATCTCTTCAGCGAGCTTACTGCAGCTGGAGAGAGATAAAGAAGGAGGCCCTGTTGGCTGGGCAAAGCAGAATTCCAATGACCTTGGACATGAGTTGGTCCAATAGGAGATCTCATAATCATATTGTGTGTATTTGACAAATAGTGCTTTGAACTTAACTAACTTCTGACATTGACATGGTTTAAATGGACCCAAAATACATGAAAGTGGTAAAATGTTCTGGTAGATGGTGTCAAATATTTAGTCTACTAAAGAAGAACAAACAAAGCGTGAAGGCATTTATTTAACATTCAAGTAGGCCTACTTTAATCATACTTGTTACATTTAAGTACATAACAGCATGTTCTTATCAAGAGTAGGGACTACACTGATGACTAGCTGACAGGAAGCCAAATAAACTACATTTAGACCGGAATATTATATACATATACACAACTGCAATCTGTTTTACTAGGCATAAACAAACAAATGAACAAACAAACAAACAAACAAACAGAAATGTTAAACCATTCAAATTAGTTCGGCTTGTGTGGACCAACAGTTGTCTCAATGAATAAGTAACTTCTGTTTTCTACTGTCCAGTGCAGTTGTGTTGGACCCGGCGTCTCACAACCAGGATGATGCACTCCAAGCTAAAGTGGCTGCTTGTGGTCCAGGTCCTGCTGAATGAGCAGGCTCTGGGTCGCTCCACACCTCCCTTGGCACAGAAGAATGCTCAACTTCCCAGCACCCACTTCCAGGATGGCGTTGAGTCAGTGAACCCAGACAGACAGACCCTTCTAGGATCCAAACACCAGGGCGGCTCCAAGCACTTCCCAGTACACGAAGGGCAAAGGATCCGCTCTGCAAGCGTATGATCTCCCTTCTCCGGGAGAAGCTCACCGGCCAGATACACAACCACATTCAGAGTCACGAGAACGTCAGCTGCGAGGAGCTGCTGTCTGCGACCACCATGGACGATCCCACCTCCACCCTGTTCCCACAGGAGCTCCTGGGCCTGTCTCTGGTCCCTGTGTTGGCGGTGACCGACTGCCACAATGAGGCTGTGGCCCTGATGCTGCAGCTTTATGACTTGCTGGGAGTAGCGGATACAGAGGAGCTCCTGGTCGAGGTGGAGGCCCTGATAGAGAGACGGATGAGCCAGGCTGCGGCCTCCACGACGGCCTCCACCTCAGCGGCCACGCCTGCGGAGGCAATGCACGTTGACCACGTGCACATGGAAGCCGTGATGTTCAACATCCAGCAGTTGGCCAGAGAGAGTAAGACCGCACAGGGAACCTCTGAAAGGGAAAAGCAGTGGGAACTGTGTGAAGGCTGGGCTCGGGTGAACGGGGCCGTGCTGTTGGGGAAAACGGTGGAGGGAGCAGCGGAAGGACTGGAGGAGGCGGTGAGGGCCTGCGAGAGCCTGGGAGTGGGCTGTGCGGGCGTAACCCACGGCGGCTCCCTCAAGCCGGGCCAAAGCAAGTACAACGCGGTGCTGAAGAAGGGCAGCCGCGTCGTGCACTCGGATGCCGCCGAGTCCGAGTGTTGGATCCGCGTGTGCAAAGTGGAGAAGGAAACGTTGCTCTCGGTGGTCAGCCGGCGGTCGAAGCGCAGCCCCGGCATCCACTGCAACAACCGGAAGGAGGAGAGCATCTACAGCGTGGTGGAGTGGATCCCGGCCGTCAGCACCCTGTACAACCTGGGCACGGCCGTGTACTACGCCTCGCTCAACTGCTCAGAGATGGCCAAGGAGAGGGCTCTCCTGAGCGCCGTGGACCTGGGCACGGACGCGCTGATGGCTGCCACGGGTGGAGTGGCGGGGGTGGCCGGCTATGCTCTGGGCGCAGGGGTGAAAACGGGCGTGAAGGCCAGTATCAAGTACCTTCTGAGCTCCATGAAGGAGGAGGAAGACCTGATGGTGAACCAGTACAGCTGGGAGGATGGCGGTCCTCCCCATGCCTGAAGAATAATACATATATAGACGGGCATCTTTAGTGTAGCTTGGCATGTCACGCATGCACACACACACACACACACACACACACACAACAATGCCTTTTTTAGTCATGAGAACGTGTCAGGCAACTGATAAGTGACTTCACAAATTAAACATTTTGAAGAGTCAAAAGGAACATGTATTTGAATGAAACAGATTTTATTTTATTACATCCAATAAAATGTGTGTTATTACCTTGTATTTAGTTTTGCTTGTGTACATACAACTAATCAAGTTGAATATCTTTTTTAGTTGAGCATTATTTTTGTATGAGATGTGTATGATAATGATTAATCAAATAACCAGTAACAAAAATCAACCTTAAATGTATGACAACTCCCATGAAATAGTCACTTTGAAAACATTAAACATTTGAAAGCATTAAAGAATAAATGGTCTCAGGGAATCAAGACCTATATTCTCCCACCTATATTTCACCAACACCGTGTTTATTCTTTCTTCGTTGTTGTAATATCAGGTCAAATTGAATTGTTCACAGCTGGTTTATGTTCAGGGTATTTTGTGGCACAATGTGTGATTTTGTATGTCAATAAAAAGAATACACAAATGGAAATGAATTCATTGAGTCATAATAATATATAATATAATTATTACGTATTTTTAGGTGAAAATTTCTGTCTTCTTGCATTTAATTTCAGTTAATTAGGCGTGCAATTCTAAGCATGCTACAACATCTGAGACCGAACAACAATGCTAAGTGCCATTAATAAATGTTAAGACATATAAACACGCAGGTTAGTGCTGGGGGGGGGGTTATGTAGAGTCCAGGTGAACTCTGAACAGGTGGGTCTTGAGTCTCTTGCGGAAGCTGGCGAGCAACTGACATGAGCCGGGAGCTCATTCCACCACTGAGGAGCCAGAAGCGTGAAGAGTTGGGACACATCGCTCTTCACATATGTACATATCACACAAAGAGAACAAAAACATACAGAAATGAGTACACCCCCTCTGAACATAAAGTTATATTTCTATTTCTAAATGATAACAATTATAATTTATGGAAAGATAGCAAAATTGAAATGTATTAAACATATACTTAATAACAACATGGAAAGAAATGTCATCAATAACTAAAATAAGTATATTTGACAACTTTGCTTGAATCAAGGGTTTAAAAAATGAGTACACCCTTGATTAAATTATACAAATACAGTGTTCCGTAAGTATTTGGACAGTGACCCTTTGGATGGTGTAACTTCCTAAAGTCTGTGACCATCACCAGATTCTTTATATTTTATGTTCAGGTACCCTTACAACCTCTCTGCATTTGAATGGATCTCTATGGGAATTGGGGGGGGGGGGGACTAGATTCAATGGCGGTACAGTATGGAGTACATGGTTGCCTAAATGGCAGTAAGTCGTCAAGGGTCGGAGGTATCAAATGGACCTTAAACCATCAGCCTGCTGCCAGCTATGCAGTAGATATGGATGGATCACTTTCAGGGTTACTTCTCCTGACTAATTCTTCCAAAGAGTTCAATAGGAAAATGAGTTTCTGGCAATGGGGATTTTCACATTGAAATGGGCCTTGCACTGTGACACAGAAGATGACTGTCTATGACGCCGGTACATATGGCTTTTAAAAGCATTATATTTTGTAAAAAGGGATTTGCACCCAACTATGCAACATGTGTATTGACCATTCGCTTTATTTTTGTGTAAGCCCTGATGATCCACATATCCTTTCAGTGTTTTGACTGAAATACTGCGCTTTTGTAACACCAGCCATATCTCAAGCTGACCAAGAGCACTCTTTCTTACCCCAAGTTATTTCAGTATTCGGCGCAAGCCTCGTGGTAGCTCGTGGTATCTGTTGAGGGAGGAGGAAAAAGGTTTACAACTCTTTGAAAATTGGGAAATTTAGCCTATAGTTAGCTGACATATTCAATAGGCTACAAATAAGTTAGACGTCTCTCACTTAATGGAAAATTCGACTTCAGGAAGGTATACTAATTATTAGCAACAAAAACACAAAACGGCTCTAGATAACGTTAGCTAGGAAGTTATCAACCAACAGTTCGTCATAAACTAGCCGAGGCTAACAAACTGGCACACAACTTGCCTGGCCCTTGCTGGCTTGTGGACGGTTAGTCAGTTAGCTATAGCTAGCTAACTAAACATTAATGTACATTAACGTTACACTAAGCCAGCTAAAGCACAGAGAACTTGACGTGTTCAACAAGGCAAACGTTCTGCACTGTCTGTAATTGAATGATTCCATATTCGCCTTGTTGAACGCATGTCTGAATACGTTTAGCGAAGTAGTCGGTCAGATATTAATACAAAAATCTCTAGGTACTTGCTTTCATGTTGGTAATTTGTTTCTGCCTCTGTCGTGAGTCTGTAGGTCCGTTTATAGGGGCTGGTGATTCGCAGTTCTGCGTGTCCAAGTTAGATTTTGTCTGCACGATTACCGCTGAGTTCCCGTGCAGAATGATCACTTTAATTTGTCTAAAATGGACTAACGTTACAACATGATTTCTTATTTCCACAAAATCATTCTGCACAGAGCATGCAGGTGGAGTGAAAGGATATTGCTCACGAGGAGGCGGGCCGCTCACAGAATTGTGTGAAGAGTTGCGTGCGCACTTAGCTATAGATGTTAGCTTGCTAGCTGGTTGCAACAATCTAGCTACTGTGTCTCCTGCTACTTAGTAGCCTACCACCTCACAGCTGGTTATCAAGTGAGATACTGAAGTCTACTAGTTAGGCTACCTAACAGATGACCGGTTGAAAATAGATGTCTTGCTAGTTAAGGTATGGCTTAGCTAGCTAGTAGCGGTGGGGGAAAAGATACAGTATAGTATCGCGATACTTTGCGTGGCGATACTGTATCATACAAGGACGCCAAGTATCGATATTTTATTATGCAAATACGAATTAAACTTTTTGCTACCGGAATAATAAAATCAATTGCTTTTTCAGTCCAATAGATGGCGCCGTCATGGGGAGTAAGCGGGAGCACAGGAAGTTAAACAAAGATGGAGTCCGCGGAGAAAGAAATTAGAAATGCGCCGTCCGCGTTCAAATCCAACTTTTTTTTTTGTACAAGGAAGTTGCATTGTTCATTTCAATACAGTAGTCCACACACACGCACACGTGTGCATTCAGTTAAGTTGGAATATGACTGTAATACAAACAGTTCAGTTTGTCAGGTACATGCAACATAGATTACAGTGTTGACGTCTGTCTGCTTGAGAAAATCCCATTTGCTGCAATAAAAATGAAGTGAGATGAACAGACTGAAAATTTAATTTTATTAGATAAAACAGATGACAAAGTTTTACTTTGGGGACATAATTTGCAGTTGAAAAATTGTAATAAATCTCAATATATCGCAATATTAATATCGCAATATATTTAGAATCGCAATACTATCGTATCGTGACTTAAGTATTGTGATAATATCGTATCGTGAGGCCTCTGGTGATTCCCACCCCTACTAGCTAGCATGACAGCTAGCTTTCAAGCATGATCTAGCTAGGCTTCAGTGACTAACTCCCTTGCCGGTTATTGCCAGCTGCTACACAGCTGTGTGTACAACTTGTACTCAGCAACAGGTGGCACACTTGCTAGATTGTTGCTGCCAGCTAACCTTATGAGTGTTGTCACAAGGTGTATGCATACATCTTTGGTCAGCACCGGTACACTGTAATTAGAGATGATGCAGCAGCAGTGTTGCTCAATGAGGTTTGCATGTGTGCGTGCATTTCTCCATCAACACTATCGCGCCATATCACCATTATCCTATCTCCACAACAGGACCTCTATGGCCATTTTGGTGGCCCAAAGAATCTTGTAAGACATCAAATATAGAAGGCTATGGTTTGATTTTAGCCATTTGACTGTAGGAGCAGTTAGGTAAAAGATATGTTTAAGTCTGCTGAAGTGCAGTCATTAACTTTTTCTAAGGTCATGACAATACCAACACTTTTACTGTATATCATGTAAATAAATTGTCAATTTAAGCAAAATAATAGAAAACATCTTTCTTCTTAGTTTTTCATCTTTGCTTTTAACAGTTTTTAATCAATTATCAACCACACTTACTAGTATTTATGAAGCCATTTTTCTTTAAAATTAAAATAAATACAGTATCTAAATATACAGCTGGCTTTGATAAGGTAAAATTCTGTATTTTAACAGTAATTGTTTGTGAAAATTGTATTAATAATTGTAAAAAAGTTAAATTTTTATTTCTGTAGTTTTAAATGAGATAAATACATTTACAGTTTATCCTTGTAATTTTCCTCAGTATTTCCAGTAATTCAGAAATACAAAAAAAACCCTGTTAAAATGTACAGAAAAAGTACCGTAAAATAACGTGGTTATTTTTTACAGTGTGTGGTTGTAGTTTGCTTGTTGTTGTTGTTGTTGGCGCAGTGCACTCTGAGGAGTGGTGAGACTCCTTTCATACAATCACATACAATCACCTTCCCCCTGGTTATTGATACACCACTCACTGTTGAGACTAGGCTTATGTTGTTTTCAAACAGTGTCCGGCCTGTGTCCTTGGAGGACCATGAACTAAGCCACTTTGTGTGGCATTGTGGCAGCAGCCCTGCTACAAACTGCGATACTAAACTGTCTCAAGCCTTAAATACATAAAACATGAGCCTTTATAGACTTAGTGTGTGGAAAGGAAACGCTGTACTTATTAAAACAATTATTTATTTAGCCTTGTGTTGCGTCTCTTGAATTGCAAGCAACTAGAGACGGCCTCCAAACAACTGCCTACTGCTGTTTATAGTGGGGAGGCAGAGCTACATTATATGGCCAAAAGTCAGTGGACACCCCTACTAATTATTGAGTTCAGGTGTTTCAGCCACACCCATTGCTAACAGGTGCATAAAATCAAGCACATAGCCATGAAATCTCCACAAACATTTCCAAAAATGGTTCGTAAAGAGCTCAGTGACTTTGAACGCGGCACTGTCATAGGATGCCATCTTTGCCACAAGTCAGATCGTGAAATTTCCACCCTACTAGATGTGTCAACTGTAAGTGCTATTATTGTGAAGTGGAAGCACCTAGGAGCAACAACAGCTTGGCCACGAAGTGGTCGACCACGCAAACTCACAGAGTTGGGCCGACGAATGTTGAAGCGCGTAGCGTGTAAAAATCATTTATCATCTGCTGTATCACTCACTACAGAGTACCAAACTGCCTCTGGAAGCACCATCAGCACAAGAACTGTGTGTCGGGAGCTTCATGGAATGGGTTTCCATGGCCGATCAGCTGCACACAAGCCTCACATCACCAAGCGCAATGGCAAGCGTCGGTTGGAGTGGTGTAAAGCACACCGCAAGTGGACTTTGGAGCAGTGGAAACGTGTTCTTTGGAGTGATGAATCACGCTTCACTATCTGGCAGTCTGATGGACGAATCTGGGTTTGGCGGATGCCAGGAGAACGTAACCTTCCGGAATGTATAGTGCCTTCTGTAAAGTTTGGTCGAGGAGGGATAATGGTCTGGGGCTGGCCTCGGCCCCTTAGTTCCAGTGAAGGGTATGCTTAATGCTACAGGATATGAAGACATCTTAGCCAATTGGGTGCTTCCAACTTTGTGGCAACAGTTTGGGGAAGGTCCTTTGCTGTTCCAGCATGACTGTGCCCCTGTGCACAAAGCAAGGTCCATAAAGACATGGTTAGACGAGTTTGGTGTGGAGGAACTCGATTGGCCTGCACAGAGCCCTGACCTCAACCCCATTGAACACCTTTGGGAGGAATTAGAACGCCGATTGCGAGCCAGGTCTTCTCATCCAACATCAGTGCCTGACCTCACAAATGCTCTTTTGGCTGAATGGACACAAATTCCCACAGACACACTCCAAAATCTTGTGGAAAGCCTTCCCAGAAGAGTGGCAGCTGTCATAGCCGCAAAGGGGGGGTCCAACTCTATTTTAATGCCCATGGTTTTAGAATGGGATGTCCAACAAGCTCATATAGGTGTGATGGTCAGGTGTCCACTGACTTTTGGCCATATAGTGTATGAGTTTTTGCCCACAGTTTGATGATTTAATGGAATTTTGAGGTTTAGTCACAAATACTTATCATTGGTTACACATTTGTAAAACCCACAGACGGACATAAAGGATGACCAATTGAATTAAGAAAGAAATGTACATGACAAATTATGAAGATACAAGGTTTCCTCCCGACAGCTGCGATATGAAATGTGGCACACACTGTGGCATTATACGATACCTGTCCGAGAAGCTTAACATGCTCTCTCAACATCAGCCGCTGCCCTGCAGCAGCTTCACTCTGTTCCAGGTGCTTGGGTTCCTGAACAAGCTGGATGAGCTGATGGGGAAGCTGACCTATGAGCAGGACCCCTTCAAGATACAGAAACCTGATCTGCTGAGGGATTTGTTGAATTAATTTGTCTCTTTGGGTGTGTGTGTGTGTGTGTGTGTGTGTGTGTGTGTGTGTGTGTGTGTGTGTGTACGTTTCGAACAGATCTCTCTTCGTGTTACTGTGGAGCTTCACATCATCAATTTCCACACCGTGTTTGAGCTGAGGTACAAGTGACTTTCTATTGGGAAAATCCCCAATATGCCTTTATGTCCTTTGTTCATAAAATGATGATCCAATTAGCTTACCAAATTAGCATAACGTAAGCAAATGTTACTCTCAGTTCAGATGGACACACTTTTCCTATCTAAGGTTGTAGCTCAATGGTTCAGCTGTATGACAGACATTGTAATACATCCTTGTCAAAGATTGACTTTATGTAACTTTACACATGTGTGGGTGTGTTTGTTTTATTTGTGTGTGTGTGTGTGTGCGTGTGTGCGTGTTTCCCCAGGATGTCCTGTTCTTCACTAACGATCCTGCGGCAGACAGGAACTGTTGAGCTGGCAGTTTCCTATCTGCCATCCAGCACGGTCTGGACAGCCTCCAGCTAGACATGATCGCAGACAAACTGTTCGGTACGGCCACCGCTCTCACCAAACTCTCTCACGCTGCTGCTTCTCGTGGATTTTGCGATGTTCAGCGTAAAGATGTCCGGTGAGAAAACCAATGCTTTTAATGCCCGTATGACACCCAATGCACTCCGAACCATCCCTGGAAGGAGGGATCCCCCACTCTGAGTTCCTTCTCCAGATGTCTTCCTTGTTAATTAAGGGTAATTTCTTGCCCTTAGTGGGGCTTGGGCTAGGGGGGTGTCATAAATCACCCTTAGCCCATAATAATCTGGCCTGTAAAGCCCTTTGAGACTGTATTGTGATTAAAATTGAGTTGAATTGAATTGAATTTTAACACCGTCAGTGGGATTGTTCTTCTCCGTGCCTTCAGGGAAGCAGCAGGAGTATTTTGACACCTGCCAACTGTCCTGGGCGAAATTCAGCAAAGTAAACACGATCTGTATTTGTTTTACCCTTGGTTAGTGACCTTTTACACACATCGTGCCTTTTGTAGGAGAATTCGGCTCACGTCAACTTCACGTTCTGGGTGTGGTTTGACGGCATTCTGACGCTGGTCAAGACGTACCTGGAGAACATGTGGAGAGATGGGTAAGTGTTGCCCCACTCAGCGGACACACAGCTACTCCTGCCGGGAGCGCAGACGCACACGAGAGGCGGTTCAAAAGGGGAAAACAGAACGAGAAAGAGGATAGGAATGTTTAACAGTGAGAGAGAATGCAGGGGCAGGTATAGTTGGTTCATCACCTGGGGTCAATCCAGGGTTCAACTGGAGGAGACGTGCATATGTGTCCATATAGGGTCACATGTTACATTTTGAGGACAAAGTCATCTGGTGTGTATACAAAGACGCATTTTTTACGACAAACAAAGTGTGATGTAAAAGCGGATCCTTGGAGCACTGTGTGTGCACTTTTCTAACCATATCTCTCTCTCTCTCTCTCTCTGTGACTGCAGCTCTTTCATTGACTTTGTAAGCAAAATGAAGGAGAAGCGACTACTTAGGGGGGAAATCCAAGGAGCTTTCCTCTTGCGCTTCAGTGTTGGACCTTCCCATTGGCCACATGCAGCCTTGTGGAGCCACCGACCAGTAAACCTGGCAGCTATCGTGACCCAATCAGATGTGAGCTATCACGGCTGCTTTAACGTGCATTATTAACGTACAGGTATTAATGCACTTGAAGTTTCGCTTGTCAATGTCAAAAGGGCCAATGGAGAAGTATCCAATATCAGTCTAACGAGACTGGGCAGATGGCTCCCTCTACAGGACAACACTGGTTATTGCAAGTACTAGTGGTTGGGCCGAAGTGCGCACATGGTGCCAATACTACTTATGTCATAAATTCTGCGGTTATAGAAGAAAACAATCTGTGTCATCATGTGGAGAAACGTTATTGGTAAATAAACTACTACTTTTAACATTTATAAGATGGACAATATGTCGTTTAACAAACTATAAAACATTTAAATTGTTGGCTACTGGCATGTAACTGCAAAGATGCAACATATTGCGCTACATATTCCGAAGGTAATTGCGTTAGGAATGTTTATTGTGATAGAATAAAGATATTTTTAATAATGGCCTTGCAGAATATTCTCTTTTGAATAATAGCCTAATGGAGAATGAATAATAAAGCAGATACATCTGGTTTTTATAAAGTTACGAGAACACAACTTAAAACCATCACTTCAGACTGAAGTGATCACTGCAGTATTATTTAGACTTTTAACATTTTAATTTCGTGTGGGATTGCTTTTCATTTCTCCTTTTTGTTAAACACAGACATATTCTCCCATGTAAACACATCTATCTTGCACATATGAACAACAACATGGTATCACTATTGTATCATGATTGTGTTTCTTATATGAAAATCTATTTTTTTCCTTTTAGATGTGGACCTCCGTGGCCTTATTTTTAAGTGGGCAAAGGTTATTAACCTCAGAGAAACCCGCAGCGACATTTATACCAGCATTAGATGCCAAGTAGATGGCTCAACAAAAACCATCCGTGTACTTGAAAGTGAAGGTGAAAGTGTGAAAACGGAAATGAAACTTGAAATAAAACATGTTTGCTGTGCTCTGTTTACATTAGAAACAGACGGACTTCATAAGACCAGCCTCTCCTTGAACTGAAGACGCATCCGGAACTGGTTATGTGTGTAAAAGTACTTGTATCAGTGGCCCTACGTGAACAAAAATTCTGTTTTGTAAATTAAAAGAAATGTCCCAATGTCTTTGAGTCATTAGTTCCCTTTCTGTTCCCGCTTTGTACTTAGAAACTCGCACAAAGCGACCCAGTATTCAGTCGGAAGTTGCACATCGTATTGACGAAGATACACTTTTCACACTTCCTATAGTTTACCGAAATGACACATTTGACACACATTGCGTTAAATAGGAACAGATGAACACGTTGAGGAGTTTTCCATGTTTAAGTCATTATTTCACAAGAAAAAAAAGAAAGACTTTCCAACAAAACGAAACATCTATAATTCTTTTTGCCCAGCAAAAAAAAGCAATATTGTGTTCATGGATAGACCTATTTGGTGAAACATTCTCTTCCATCACTATTCATTTGTAATGCTTAACATTTACAATTTCCTCATTCAGCAGTCGCTTCTATTAAAAGTAAAGAGGTGGCCCAGCTTCCCGATTGTTTTGCCCTCCTTTAAAAAATGACTGTGGGTCTGTTCCAAAACCTTTTCTCCTTCACAATACCTTTGGGGAGATGAGCAGTAGCAGTTAGTGGTCAAGCAGCAGGGAGGGAGAAGTGTGGAAATTATACAGCTGGGCAAGCTTGGCGTCATTAAAGGCGAGGTCGACTGTATCTGCCTGGCTATAGACCTGCTTATTTAAAGACAAAGTTATCGCCTTGGTCCGGTCGAAGTTGCGTTCTTGGGCGCTTGAGCATTCATCTTTAGTTTACTACTACACATTGGTACAGTGTGTACAATGGCCATCAAACACATGTTTTGAAACTCATAATAGGAGGAGACCAGTCTAGAGTCCTGCAGAAGTCCATCGTCTACCCCAAGGCGCGCTTCAGCGTCTCCAAAGAAAGGCAAGGGGTGCGATGGCCCTGGTTATCAGCAGATGGTAGGCCTGGCGAAACTGCCGGTTCATCACAGCGTAGAGCACGGGGTTGATGCAGCTGTTGAGCCAGGTGAGGTTCGCGCAGAACATGTGGAGTATGTGCGGGGCGCGGTTCCCCTTGTCGGCAATGTTGAGCAGCAGGAAGGGAACGAAGCAAAACACGAAACACATGAAAACGGCGAAACACATCCGTGTCACCCTCTTGAACTCCCCGTCTTCCCCCGAGCTGTGAGACGTGTGGAGGGCGGGTGCCGCCTCCGTGGGTGGAGCTGGCTGGGTTGTGGCTGGTGGGGTCGTAGCTGGCGTGGTTGTAGCTAGCGTGGTTGTAGCTAGCGTGGTCGTAGCTGGCGTGGTCATATCTGCCGTGGTCGTAGCTAGAGTGGTCGTAGCTGGTGGGGTTGTAGCTAGCGTGGTTGTAGCTAGCATGGTCGTAGCTGGCGTGGTCATATCTGCCGTGGTCGTAGCTAGAGTGGTCGTAGCTAGAGTGGTCGTAGCTGGTGGGGTTGTAGCTAGCGTGGTCGTAGCTGGCGTGGTCATATCTGCTGTGGTCGTAGCTAGAGTGGTCGTAGCTGGTGGGGTTGTAGCTAGCGTGGTTGCAGCTAGCGTGGTCCTAGTTGTTGGTAGCTGGCGTGGTCATATCTGCCGTGGTCGTAGCTAGAGTGTCGTAGCTGGTGGGGTTGTTGCTAGCGTGGTCGTAGCTGGCGTGGTCATATCTGCCGTGGTCGTAGCTAGAGTGGTCGTAGCTGGAGTGGTCGTAGCTGGTGGGGTTGTAGCTAGCGTGGTCGTAGCTGGTGGGGTTGTAGTTGTTGGTATCTTGAGGGTGGAGGGGAGGTTGTCCTCCCCGGAGGCTCCAGTTACAGGTGAGCCCAGGATGGAGTGTGATGTCTGCAGTTCACCTGGTGCCTTCCCCCAGGCACAGCCAGCTTTGTTCTGGAGCGGTACCCCATGGCCGCTCATCTCACTGGTGCATGTGTTTGTCGCCCCACTGACCACGCCACTGTCGTCCTCCGTACCCGTCCCCGAGGGAGGAGCGACTTTCTTCCTGGAGGAGCGGCGGCTGGGCCGGTAGCGGACCAGAGCCCGGGCGGCGATCTGGACACGCTTGTATATGAGGAGGTAGAAGACACCCACGCAGCACAGCCCCACCAGAAAGTAGGTGAAGAGCAAGATGGTGGTGTAGGGGCGGCCCCGCGTCCGGTGGAAGCTGCACGTGCACACCTTGGGGACGAAGACATAGACGGGCCAGAGGGGAGCGAAGCTAGCCAGGGCCAGGACCCAGGTGGCGGGCAGGAGGAGCGCCAGGCCGCGGTTGGAGAAGACGCGCTCGAACGTGGCCCTCTTCACCACCAAGAGGTGGCGGCTGGCGGCGATCAGGCAGAGGGTGATGATGGACACCGAGTTGGAGAGGAAGAGGAGCAGGCCGAACATCTGGCACCACTGTTGCCCCCCACGCCAGCGCAGGTGCAGGTAGGAGTCCACGGAGATGGGCTGCAGCACGGTGCAGTACAACAGGTCTGCCAGTGCCAGGTTGACGATGAGCACGTTGAAGCGTGTCCGCAGGCGGGCGTCCGAGGCGAAGGCCAGGATGGTCATCAGGTTCCCCACGGTGCCGGTGAGGGTGACCAGGCAGCCCCACAGCACGGCGAAGTACCGGTATCCCACCACCGTGGGGTGGAAGCAAGAGAAGGACTCATTTCCTGAGTCAAAGTCACCGTCCAACTGTGGTCTGGGCACAATTAATAGGCCAACAAAAAAAATATTGGATTGATTAATTGAGCTATTCTGTGATACCTCTTGTACATTTACATTTAAAGGATGTAACCATTTTTACGCAAGAGACCATTAATTATACCAAGCCCATAAACAGCCATATAAATAATACAGCACTATTGATATACAGAGAGAGCATTACCCTCTAATTCCCCTTTGTAACTTGTCCTGTAACTTCCCCTTTGAAACCCCATAGACTTTATATTTTACAAAACATACGTACATTATTAAATGTACATGCATAAATAATACAGAACAAATTATGATTGTTCTGCCATGTTGTGCTATGTGTGTGCCACAGTTCATCCAGTGTCAGTAATAACGAGCAAAGCCTAATGGTACAACTTAACACAGTACCCAGGGCTCACCTTGCCGTAGCGTTCATCCAGCCTGGTGACTCCATGCTGTGGTGAAGACTTTGACTTCTCTCTGCAGCACCTTCTCCATCTGGTCTATTAATTATGTGTTTTGTGAACTTCCCGTATTTTCAAATAATGTTCGTGTGTCATGTGTAATGCAAAGGAGGGGAGAGGTGTGGGGGGGATTTCAGATATTTGTCATGACATGTCATTTCCCGGTTTGACAGGCCTGCTTTGTTCACCTGGGTTATGTAAGACCGATATGCATGAGGAAAGGTACATACGTTCAACAACAACAACAACAACAACAAAATAATTTTATTTTTATAATTTATTTTGCTAATTTAATATCAACAATGAGACGTTTCTCTCAGCTCTTTTACATTTCTATAATAATCTACATGTGTACAATTACAATTCATTACACAGTCCCCTAAATAACATTTAAATACATTGAGACATTTTTTGTTATTGCATTAAACAATATACCTTTTTTTTTTTGGAGCACTGTAAGTATTGCTAATATTTCCCTGTCACAAATCACATAAGAGTAGCGTCACTTGATCTTCAGCCCAACATGTGAGGCGAGCTAGTTGCCCAGTTGGTGCACCCTGGATGCCTTTTTTTTTTTTTTAAATATATAAATATTGATCATCGCTTTCAGTCCGAAGAACATTTGGAGCTCCTCATGTTCACAGGATATCACCCCAGTCTCAGTGAACCCCAGGAAGACCACCTTCTCCACGCCTTTGCCTGGTGTGTGGGCTGTGCGCTCAGGGCATGCTTATATGCGTATATGTCCATGGCTATGACGACCACCACTGTTTCTCACGGGGGCTCAAGAGGCCAATCCTCTTGCCTCAGGAGTGTCTTTCTCCTTGACTACAGGATGGTATTATGCAAGCCTAAATATGAAACGTATTGGACGTTGCGGACTCAATGAAGAACAGTTGTATGGTGGGGTCTTGGTGTTCATCAGGTTCCTGGGTCAGTGGAGCGTCCGTGATTTGTGGAGAGTTGTTGCCTTGGTGTTGGACAGTGAGGTGTAGACTCAGCTGTCTTTGCCTTATGCCCAGAAGGGGGAAGCTAGAGGGTGTGGCCTATGTCAGATAGAAGGAGCGCTGTGTGTGTGTGTGTGTGTGTGTGTGTGTGTGTGTGTGTGAGGTCACGGCTGATTGGCCGACGGTCCTCAGTATGTCTTCTATGCGACGGCCTCCACCTCAGCGGCCACGCCTGCGGAGGCAATGCACGTCGACCACGTGCACATGGAAGCCGTGATGTTCAACATCCAGCAGTTGGCCAGAGAGAGTAAGACCGCACAGGGAACCTCTGAAAGGGAAAAGCAGTGGGAACTGTGTGAAGGCTGGGCTCGGGTGAACGGGACCGTGCTGTTGGGGAAAACGGTGGAGGGAGCAGCGGAAGGGCTGGAGGAGGCGGTGAGGGCCTGCGAGAGCCTGGGAGTGGGCTGTGCGGGCGTAACCCACGGCGGCTCCCTCAAGCCGGGCCAAAGCAAGTACAACGCGGTGCTGAAGAAGGGCAGCCGCGTCGTGCACTCGGATGCCGCCGAGTCCGAGTGTTGGATCCGCGTGTGCAAAGTGGAGAAGGAAACGTTGTTCTCGTGGTCAGCCGGCGGTCGAAGCGCAGCCCCGGCATCCACTGCAACAACCGGAAGGAGGAGAGCATCTACAGCGTGGTGGAGTGGATCCCGGCCGTCAGCACCCTGTACAACCTGGGCACGGCCGTTGTTACTACGCCTCGCTCAACTGCTCAGAGATGGCCAAGGAGAGGGCTCTCCTGAGCGCCGTGGACCTGGGCACGGACGCGCTGATGGCTGCCACGGGTGGAGTGGCGGGGGTGGCCGGCTATGCTCTGGGCGCAGGGGTGAAAACGGGCGTGAAGGCCAGTATCAAGTACCTTCTGAGCTCCATGAAGGAGGAGGAAGACCTGATGGTGAACCAGTACAGCTGGGAGGATGGCGGTCCTCCCCATGCCTGAAGAATAATACATATATAGGACGGGCATCTTTAGTGTAGCTTGGCATGTCACGCATGCACAACACACACACACACACACACACACACACAACAATGCCTTTTTTAGTCATGAGAACGTGTCAGGCAACTGATAAGTGACTTCACAAATTAAACATTTTGAAGAGTCAAAAGGAACATGTATTTGAATGAAACAGATTTTATTTTATTACATCCAATAAAATGTGTGTTATTACCTTGTATTTAGTTTTGCTTGTGTACATACAACTAATCAAGTTGAATATCTTTTTTAGTTGAGCATTATTTTTGTATGAGATGTGTATGATAATGATTAATCAAATAACCAGTAACAAAAATCAACCTTAAATGTATGACAACTCCCATGAAATAGTCACTTTGAAAACATTAAACATTTGAAAGCATTAAAGAATAAATGGTCTCAGGGAATCAAGACCTATATTCTCCCACCTATATTTCACCAACACCGTGTTTATTCTTTCTTCGTTGTTGTAATATCAGGTCAAATTGAATTGTTCACAGCTGGTTTATGTTCAGGGTATTTTGTGGCACAATGTGTGATTTTGTATGTCAATAAAAAGAATACACAAATGGAAATGAATTCATTGAGTCATTTTATAAACACTAGCTGATAGTTTAGTTGTCTTTTCCTTCTTTTAATTTTTTCTTTTACAAGTTAGTCGTCTTTAAAATGGTATTTTTCACAAATTGGTGTGGTTTCAAACCAAATACGAATTCAAGATGACATTATATGAATGGAAAATCATTAATGGAAAACAATAATAATCCTGATATATTTACAATACAAGGCAAGACTATTCATGTCTTACTGTCATCTAAATGTTTTACGGCCAGGTGGTTATTTGATTAGTCGACTTTTAAACCAAACTGCTTGATAAGATCCACCATGCGCGCATGTATATACACGTGACATTTCTGTGTAACACGCCCCCATGGCTGGTGATTGACAGATGAAACACCCACTTGGACTGTCTTTACTTTGTCGCCACCGACCAATCACATCTTAGAAAATGGGCTCGATGAAAACTGTGTATCGTGGTCACGCCATTTCGGCTCCAACCGCCGCAGAAAGCAGTTAGCGATGCCCCAACATGGCGTCGTGTACACGCGTGTAGCAGAACAGGGCGGGACGAACGATAGACTACAGAATAAATAAATTCATACACTGTACGCGTGTACCTGTACACAAAACATCACTCTGTAGGCCTCTTACATGAACGTGGTATTTGGCTTTTTCTGAACAATTGAATGAATGCACGTATCCTCAGCTGTACCCAACAATAATAACAAATAATAATAATAATAATAATAATCAACAAAGAGTGAACATGCAACTGAGCTGCACCAGTCAGTGAGGTGCGTAATGATGTTATCACAGAGGTAAACACTATACACAGTATATGCACGTAAGCTAGAATACTAATAGGCTACTTTGAATATGCAATGGAATAATGTTTAGTACATTGTTGTAAACATCTTAAAATATTCCCAGCATGTCAGCACTGGATGCTACATAGAAAAACATAGTCAAGTTTAGACTCAACCAGACTTTACTATGTTACAGTTTGAATGAATAGAGGAAACAGGCCGATGCATCATGTGCAGTAACAGTGCTCTGTTGTCTGTGCACTGTAAAAAAAGAATATCGTAAAAAAACTGAAAAAATCTGGCGGCTGGGGTGCCAGAAATAAATCATCAAATAACAGGAAAGTACTGTGAAACCAAAAAACATTGATAAACTGTACAAAAGCGGTAATCATTCTACAGTATATCTCTGCAATATTACATTATAAAACCCTTGAAAAAGTTTAAACAACGGTTTTATAATGTTAAATTACATGACCTTTTTTATATTTTTAGTGGAAGTGATCTTAAATTTACAGTTTTTTGTTGTTGTAATTATTGCCGGGACTGTTTTTAAAAAAAAAATATTTATAATTATTACGTATTTTTAGGTGAAAATTTCTGTCTTCTTTGTATAAATTGTATAAATTATACAAATACAGTGTTCCGTAAGTATTTGGACAGTGACCCTTTGGATGGTGTAACTTCCTAAAGTCCGTGACCATCACCAGATTCTTTATATTTTATGTTTGTATGTACCCTTACAATCTCTCTCCCTCAACAGATACCACGAGCTTCCACGAGGCTTGCGCCGAATACTGAAGTAACTTGGGGTAAGAAAGAGTGCTCTTGGTCAGCTTGAGATATGGCTAGTGTTACAAAAGCTTTTACTTGTCCCACATGCAGTATTTCAGTCAAAACACTAAAAGGATATGTGGATCATCAGGGCTTACACAAAAATGAAGCAAATGGTCAATACACATGTTGCATAGTTTTTACTAAATATAATGCTTTTAAAAGCCATATGTACCGGCGTCATAGACAGTCATCTTCTGTGTCACAATATGAGACCCCATTGCCAGAAACTCATTTTCCTATTGAACTCTTTGGAAGAATTAGTCAGGAGAAGTAACCCTGAAAGTGATCCATCCATATCTACTGCATAGCTGGCAGCAGACTGATGGTTTAAGGTTTAGGCAACCATGTACTCCATACTGTACCGGCGTTGAATCTAGTCCCCTGCCCCCCCCAATTCCCATAGAGATCCATTCAAATGCAGAGAGGA
>PIJE02001041.1:128781-140212 GCA_002895965.2 Coryphaenoides rupestris | reverse complement strand
CTTTCTTCCTGGAGGAGCGGCGGCTGGGCCGGTAGCGGACCAGAGCCCGGGGCGGCGATCTGGACACGCTTGTATATGAGGAGGTAGAAGGACGCCCACGCAGCACAGCCCCACCAGAAAGTAGATGAAGAGCAAGATGGTGGTGTAGGGGCGGCCCCGCGTCCGGTGGAAGCTGCACGTGCACACCTTGGGGACGAAGACAATGATGGGCCAGAGGGGAGCGAAGCTAGCCAGGGCCAGGACCCAGGTGGCTGGCAGGAGGAGCG
Source organism: Coryphaenoides rupestris (assembly GCA_002895965.2). Taxonomy (NCBI): domain Eukaryota; kingdom Metazoa; phylum Chordata; class Actinopteri; order Gadiformes; family Macrouridae; genus Coryphaenoides; species Coryphaenoides rupestris. Next base: position 139,946 of record PIJE02001041.1, on the reverse strand, counting down.
CCAGGCCGCGGTTGGAGAAGACGCGCTCGAACGTGGCCCTCTTCACCACCAAGAGGTGGCGGCTGGCGGCGATCAGGCAGAGGGTGATGATGGACACCGTGTAGGAGAGGACGAGGAGCAGGCCGAACATCTGGCACCACTGTTGCCCCCCACGCCAGCGCAGGTGCAGGTAGGAGTCCACGGAGATGGGCTGCAGCACGGTGCAGTACAACAGGTCTGCCAGTGCCAGGTTGACGATGAGCACGTTGAAGCGTGTCCGCAGGCGGGCGTCCGAGGCGAAGGCCAGGATGGTCATCAGGTTCCCCACGGTGCCGGTGAGGGTGACCAGGCAGCCCCACAGCACGGCGAAGTACCGGTATCCCACCACCGTGGGGTGGAAGCAAGAGAAGGACTCATTTCCTGAGTCAAAGTCACCGTCCAACTGTGGTCTGGGCACAATTAATAGGCCAACAAAAAAAATATTGGATTGATTAATTGAGCTATTCTGTGATACCTCTTGCACATTTACATTTAAAGGATGTAACCATTTTTACACAAGAGACCATTAATTATACCAAGCCCATAAACAGCCATATAAATAATACAGCACTATTGATATACAGAGAGAGCATTACCCTCTAATTCCCCTTTGTAACTTGTCCTGTAACTTCCCCTTTGAAACCCCATAGACTTTAAATTTTACAAAACATACGTACATTATTAAATGTACATGCATAAATAATACAGAACAAATTATGATATTGTGTTCTGCCTATGTGTGTGCCACAGTTCTAGTGTCACAGTCACAGTGTCAGTAATAACGAGCAATGCCTAATGGTACTTAACACAGTACCCAGCTCACCTTGCCGTAGCGTTCATCCAGCCTGGTGACTCCATGCTGTGGTGAAGACTTTGACTTCTCTCTGCAGCACCTTCTCCATCTGGTCTATTAATTATGTGTTTTGTGAACTTCCCGTATTTTTCAAATAATGTCGTGTGTCATGTGTAATGCAAAGGAGGGGAGAGGTGTGGGGGGGATTTCAGATATTTGTCATGACATGTCATTTCCCGGTTTGACAGGCCTGCTTTGTTCACCTGGGTTATGTAAGACCGATATGCATGAGGAAAGGTATACATACGTTCAACAACAACAACAACAACAACAAAATAATTTTATTTTTATAATTTATTTTGCTAATTTAATATCAACAATGAGACGTTTCTCTCAGCTCTTTTACATTTCTATAATAATCTACATGTGTACAATTACAATTCATTACACAGTCCCCTAAATAACATTTAAATACATTGAGACATTTTTTGTTATTGCATTAAACAATATACCTTTTTTTTTTGGAGCACTGTAAGTATTGCTAATATTTCCCTGTCACAAATCACATAAGAGTAGCGTCACTTGATCTTCAGCCCAACATGTGAGGCGAGCTAGTTGCCCAGTTGGTGCACCCTGGATGCCTTTTTTTTTTTTAAATATATAAATATTGATCATCGCTTTCAGTCCGAAGAACATTTGGAGCTCCTCATGTTCACAGGATATCACCCCAGTCTCAGTGAACCCCAGGAAGACCACCTTCTCCACGCCTTTGCCTGGTGTGTGGGCTGTGCGCTCAGGGCATGCTTATATGCGTATATGTCCATGGCTATGACGACCACCACTGTTTCTCACGGGGGCTCAAGAGGCCAATCCTCTTGCCTCAGGAGTGTCTTCCTCCTTGACTACAGGATGGTATTATGCAAGCCTAAATATGAAACGTATTGGACGTTGCGGACTCAATGAAGAACAGTTGTATGGTGGGGTCTTGGTGTTCATCAGGTTCCTGGGTCAGTGGAGCGTCCGTGATTTGTGGAGAGTTGTTGCCTTGGTGTTGGACAGTGAGGTGTAGACTCAGCTGTCTTTGCCTTATGCCCAGAAGGGGGAAGCTAGAGGGTGTGGCCTATGTCAGATAGAAGGAGCGCTGTGTGTGTGTGTGTGTGTGTGTGTGTGTGTGTGAGGTCACGGCTGATTGGCCGACGGGTCCTCAGTATGTCTTCTATGCGGAGGGAATAATTCATTGGCGACAAAGCCAGCGGTGAAGACCTACGATCATGGAACTACTCTAGTGTTGCGGTTATTATAGGTAGCAATCATTTTGGATGGGAAATGAGTGCGCCGTCGAACGACAGGCTAATAGTTCTCCAGAAAGACTGACATGAATTTGTTTTAAAACACTGACTCAAGCGAAACAGGCAAAAGTGTTTGTGCACATGGTGCACTTTTTGGCCTCTCTCCGCCCCTCCCCGGCTCCCCCTTCAGCAGCCGTGCATGCTGGTGTGGACAGTCTCTGGTGTTTGACGGCCTCCATCACAAGCCAACAGTGTGCTTGATCAATTCTGGTTTGTTATTGCAAACAAAAACAATTAGGCCGACTATAGTTAGTTACCCTTTTTCGGTTGTGTTCACAGTGTTTACATGATACCATTAAGACACTTATGTTTTGAAAATAAGAGATATACACACAAAAACGGCTGGTATCCTGGGACCTGCATAAGGCGAGTGCCCCGGATATCACAAGTTCACATCAACATATGCAGTGGTAGTTATTGGCCATGATAAAGTATAGTGGTGAGGAATGCTGGGATGCTCCAACCTTGTTGAATCTAAACATCTAGACCAAGCCAGGTCTAGACTCAGCATGCGTACCCCCCTCTCTCTTACTGGCTATTTTTTCCCCCACTAAACCCTGTATACTTTTCCCCCCATAATCAATAAGAGCACAGCCATAGCTGCACAGAACAGCAATAAAATATCCATCAGGCCTACCGCTGTCTTCATTAATGGATTCATCACAGCCCTGCGGGGCGTCGATCAACAAATCTCAACTTTAAGACGCAATTTGTCTTCATAACTGTCCCTCTTTCACTTTGGGTTTCCTCTCCCAGAGAAGAAAATATAGACTAGTATCAATCACTTCTAAAACAGATACTAATACCCTTTGAGATGAGAAGCACACACATGTAGCTCACAAAACAGGTCTAAAAAGTGCATATTGTCCGGTCCGTGTTGTTTGTGGAAGTTAAAGAATGACGCCAGTGGACACAAGAGGCAGGTCCGAGTATATCCGATGAAGAGAAGGTGTTTCGAGGAGGAGGCTGCCTTTCAACCAACCATGATGAGGGGGTGGGGGGAGGGGCGAGAGGGGGTGGGGGGGGGCGGCGGCGGAGAATTGAAAGAGGTAGGGTTTTGCATCGGTCATGTTAAACGAAAATCAAAAACAACGAAACAACGAAAACAATCCCAAAGTCATTTGCATGGTCTTGTCATTGTCCCCCCCCCCCCCCCCGAACAGCTCGATCACTTCAGGAAGACGATCGTCGACGCACTGGCTGTCATGTCTCTCATGCACCATGTCTCCAAACGGCCCTTATGCAGACTGTGTCCACCCAATGAAAGCCAAACTGCTGGAGGATGATGGGAAGAAGAAGAAGAAGAAAAGAAACAGTGGCACAGATATACCTCTGCGACCAGTGAAATGTGTTGATCATCAGTCCATCCGTCCTGTCGACTTCACAGTGTGCTTCTTCCTGATTGTGTCTGGCTCTGTCCGCGGTCAATAGGGAGCGAAGAGGATGGGGCCGTGGGTGGTGCGGATGGGCCCCGGCGCGGGCCGCAGCAGGCTGAGGGGTGTGCCCTGTAAGAGGTGGGGGTGGGGGTGATGGGGGTGGTGGTGGTGAGGGAGAGGGTGAGCGCCAGGGCACGCCGCGCGTATTTGCGCCAGCTGATTGGAGGATGCCGCGGCCGCCATCGCTGCGGCGACAGCCAGGGGGTTGGGTAAGAGTCCGGCACCAAGGTTTTTTGGAAGGTCCTTTGAGAAGGTCAGAGAAGGCTGCATGAAAAAGAAGAAAATCTAAATTATTATTATCAGGAACCAGATACTAAAGATGTCATTTCAGCTTGAATATGGATGCAAATAAATGTGGAAAATACCATGAATTCTCTGAGTTTCTTGTGGCGACTAAGGAGAGGATTAGGCTTTCCTGCCACCCCGTCCCGATGCCGCCGGCTGGATATGTGCTGTAACGTACAACACAACAACTCAAGGTTAAGGCACATTGTCCTTCAACCGCTCCTAATGGCCCATTGCATGTGATCGTAAAGCGCAAGTCAAGTCTCCAAGATCCTACCTGCTTGAGCTGCAGTTCAGAGTTGACCCTCACGTTGCAGATCTCACAGTGGAAGGTCTGTTCCTCCGTGTTGGCTTCAGAGGTGGAGCACCCTCCCTGCTCACCTGTCACCACCTTAGGACCCAGACGTGGGTAGGCTTTGATGGGCCCCAGCCCACTCCGTGCCTCCTGGATGGTTTTGTGTTTGGTACCTTGTAAAAGAAAGAGAAGAAATAGACCATAAGAAAAGCCCAGGCCATAGCAAGTCATCCTTGGATTTATGTCCATTATGGAAATATATATGCTGATAGTATTTAGAGACGTCATTAATTTTATGGCTCAGTCTAGACTCAGCAATTGTTAAACTTTTGTTTTACGAGGCGCAACATGAATAATATATAAATAAACACACAGCATATCCAGCATTAGCTGAGAGGCTCAACTGAGAGAACGTGCTAATGCCGAGACCATTCACATTCCCCTGCAGGTGAGAAACACTTGGCTTAGCATTATGTCAGCCTCTGTCATCCCCACCACTAACATAGAGACACAAATTTACCGCCGGTTCTTAACTGTCTAATGCAGAAGCAATACGTCATCCCAGTAGGACCTCATACACAAAGGCTCATACATTTCCTCTGCTTTCTCTGCTAATATATTACACACGACAAGACTGTCGCCGGGCAGGCTTTCACTCTGGGTATAGATGGTCTCCCCGCCGCCTCTGGCCGGGAGGACACATATTCATCATCGTCATCATCGTCATTGCCTTTGTTATGTGCCTCCAGCTGGGAGAGGGAGTTGACGGCCACTTTGCACAGAGAGCAGTAGAGCAGCTTCTTGGCCTTTTCCTCCTCGGAGTCCCCCGAGGAGAGGCTGGGGGCCGGGGACGGCGTGTCGGGAAGGCCTGGTGCCGCCGGATCCCCAGCTGCCGGGGGGACGGCAGGGCCCGGGGACACGGTCGGCGGGGAGGGTAAAGGTGTGCTGGAAGACGGCAGGAGGGGCCACTCGCCGTTGGGGAGGGTGTTTGTCGGCTGGGGGCTGGTGGTCGGAAGAGAAGGCTCAGTGGACATGGGCAGAGGGTCTTCTGAAAACAGCAGAACAAGGAGACCGGTTGTTATCTATTTGTGGGGGGGATAGACTTTTACACCATCAGGCACATGAATGGAAACTAACTTCTGTTTTCGCTTTGTTGAGTTTAGTCTGAGGTGACACAGCGCTAGTACCGAGGGCGCTACATCCACACAGCCCAGCATTTTTCTAATATTTCCGCAGCCACATGAAGTATGCCCAGGGTGCCTGCTCACCCTGCATGCTGCGCTCAACCTCCGGGCTGGAGGGCGAGGGTCCCGGGGTCAAGGGGGAGCTGGGCGGCGGAAGCTGGGCTTTGTCCCCATCCTGGGTGCGGCCAGTCTTGGACGTCTCTATTCCCTTGACCCGGCGCGCGTGGCGGTTCCCCTTGTAGTGGGCCTCAGCTTGGCTCTGGAAGTACAACAGGACAGACAGACGGAACGGACAGACGTCAGCATATTTCCGCAGCACCTTAGCCTCCGGGATGCCGATAAGATCACGTTCCTAAGGGGGGCTGGGGGCCAGGGTGTGTTTTGCGCGCGATTACGGACACTGCAGCACACACTCAAGGGCTTATTCCGGGGCGTTTCCGTAGACCTGAGTGGGGATTCATGTCCAGTCACTCTCCTATGGGACGGGGTGGCTCTCTCTCTCTGTCAGGGTGCACTGTTTCACCCACTGCACTGTTGGCACACTGCCTCCATTCAGAATCAGACACCATTTACTTTTGCTTTTTTTCGACTTCACCAATTTGGACTTTCAAACTAATTCAAGGTGCTCATGTCATGTTAAACACCACAATGAAACACATTTGTGCTTAACGTATGGGGTGTGTAGGACTGCCGTGTGCCTCCGCATCTTAAACAGGTGAGGCGGTGGCTGATCTGGTCTGCTGCACTGAACATGATTTGTGAGAGGCTGTGACTCACTGTATAGTGTTATGATTTATATTATCTAAAGGCCAGTGGAATGTATTTGCACATATAAATCAGTGGTTCTATGCATTCTATGTTTCATGACATTATGCTTATGTTAAGCCTATTGCTCCCTATCGCGACCTGTGTGTGTGTGTGTGTGTGTACAGTGTGTGTATAGTGTGTGTACAGTGTGTGCGCGTGTGTGCGCGTGTGTGCCCACAGCTTAATTGTAAAATACAGATGGCTTGGAGCGGAGGAGTAAATCAGAGCGGCAAGCGGACCACTGGGACAGGGCAGGCATGCCTCTTTAAGCTCCAGGCATTAGCTGCCGATGACAGAGTTACCCTTATAGCCCCCAGTCCTGATTGTCGATGACAGAGAGTCAGATATAGCCCCGACAGTGAAACCCAAGTCGTCAGAGAGGCTGCAGAGGCGAGAGGCTGCTGCTCCCCCGAAGCCCGGCGATTAGACGGCACCGAGAACAAGTGTTGTCAACAAGGTGCGGCAAAACGACGCGAACCGACACCCCCCCCCCCCCCCCCCCCCAAACCGCTCTCTCTCAATCTCTCTGGACACCCGTCCGCCTCGCGTGACTGAATATTATTATTAACTGCATAATCATCCCTCTCTCCGCCTCCGCCTCCCCCTCCCCCTCCACCCCCCACCACGCTGTGATCTCTCTCCCCCCCCCCCAGTGGTGGACCTCTGACTACTCCAATCCTCCCCCTGTGACCTTGACGATATCAGGGGTCACAGAGAATCGATGAAGAGTCAACTATCAATTCCGGCAGGGGAGGGAAGTGGGAGTGGGGGGGTGGGGGCATGGGTGGGCGGGGGTGGGGGTCAGAGGGGACAAAGGAACAGGGAAGAGACTGAATGGAAGGGGGGATGGAAAAGGGGGCTGATCCAAATGATGATGATGATGATGATGATGGTGATGATGGGGATGATGTGATGATGTGTTAAGAAGACTTGATGTTGATGAATGTACAGAGTAGCTAATTGACGGTTGAAGAGTGTGAAAAAGGTCTCTCTCTCTCTCTCTCTCTGTCCCCCCCCTCCCCTCCTCTCTCTCTCTCTATCTCTCTCTCTCTCTCCCTCTCTCTCTCTCTTCTTCTGTCTCCCCCCTCCCCTCCCCTCTCTCAAAGCTCTCTGAGCTTTGATGTTTTATCTATAAAGCTCAGAAAGCAGACGCAGAAGCTCACACAGCACACACAGAAGTGGTACAGCAGCCCAACACACTGTGCAGCCTACATACCACTTAAAAGGACGAGGGGGAGGAGAAGAAACAGCTAGAGCGACCCCGAGAGAGAGACAGAGAGAGAGAGAGAGAGAGAGAGAGAGAGAGAGAGAGAGAGAGAGAGAGAGAGAGAGAGAGAGAGAGAGACGGAGAGGAACAGATTATATACCCCCTATAGAGAATAGCAGAGAGATTAAATATGACGAGGAGGGGAAGCAAAAGGAACTACTTGCCAAGCAAACAGGGTGAACGAATGAATGAATGAATGAATGAATGAATGAATGAAATGAAACAAGCCTCATTGTGTGGCCTCTGCCTGCCAGCCAGAGGACTAGAGGAGAGCAGTGAACGAGGAAGGTGAAAGAGATTAAAATAAACAACAGGCGGGGTAGGGAGGGAGAGAGAGAGAGAGAGAGAGAGAGGGGGGAGAGAGATAGAGAGATAGAGAGAGAGAGGAGAGAGAGAGAGAGCGAGAGAGAGACAGAGGGGGGGGAGAGGGAGAGAGAGAGATAAGAATGAGAGACAGAGAGAGAGAGAGAGAGAGAGAGAGAGGGAGAGAGCCAGGGTCTCTAGTGTTGTGATACTGCAGTGGTGAAGGTGGCTAATGCAGCATGCGGTGACGTCAGCCTTGCAGCAGAGCCGGAGCATTGGCAGACTAATCTGTCCTCTGTGGCTCAAATGAATTGCACGCTTATAATCACTGTGTGTGTGTGTGTGTGTATTTGGGAGGGGGGCGGCGGGAGGGGCGGGGGGGGGGGGGGGGTGTGGTTATTGTTAAGTGGCACTATATAACACACTCCCTTCCCCTTTTCAAGGGCCACTTTTACCAATCACCGGTGGTCTAAGGCCTGGTGGCTGTAATATATGACAGATCTATAACCAACACCGTGTAAAGACGGATTAGCTCTATTTTTTGCCCTTTTTGCTTTTGAACTATGGCGACGTGCAAACAGAGTGTGTAAGCCTAGAGCGACCGGCCCTGTAAGCGGAGTATTCTTTCATTATTGAAGAATGTCCACAGTGCTGTAAGCTCCCGGTCTCTCAGGTTACGGTGGAAAGTGCTGCAGAGCAGATGCAGACCAGGCCTCGCTGAGCCAGGCACACACAGCAGGCTGGGCTAACAGGTGGCTCCGCCGGGCAAACCGATTCACAACCCGCTGGTGAAGCGTTAGCTACCCTACCACACACACACACACACACACACACACACACACACGCACACACACACACACACACAGGGGCATGCACTCGCAATGTTTACACAGCGTCCCAATATAGTCCCCGACTATTCCTACGCAGAACACGTGAGAACATGATGCTAACACTGAGAACAGGGAGGTCAGGGAGAGATGGGGGGTGGTGGGTGGCAGGGGGGGGGGGGGGGGTGGCAGAGGGGGGGTGTAGAAGACATAACGCCCCCACCCTCGGCCTCCGACCCCCACTGTGACAAGCCCGGCCTGGCCAATGGTGCCCAGGGTCTCAGATAACCTCCTGTGGTCTTGTGGTCTGAGTGTTGACTTCTTGATTCATTTTAGAATGCATTCAGAAGCTGAGATACGATACGTTGGATTGGCGGCCGAGTCGGGAGGCGACAAGCTGTGCTTTTAAACCCAAACTTTAAAAAGTACAGATCGTGTAGCAGAGGCATCCGAGCGTCCCGTTTGTGATTAGACAACTAATCAGTTTTTCTCTCCCCTTCTTTTATTTCCCTATTCTTTTTCTTTCTGCTTTTTCTTCAGCTGCGTACAATGTGTGTGATCTCATGCCGTGAGCCGCGATGTTTATTGGCGGTACATATTGTGGGGTTCAAAGCCCGGCCGATTCAATAAGTAAACCGCATCAATGTCTCCCCCCCCCCCCCCCCCCCCCCCACCCCCCCCCCCCACCCCCACCCTCACCCCCAACACACACACTCACACACGCACTCACAGGGGGATCAGATTACGCCGCCACAGCCAAGCAACTGCAGAAATGCGCTCTTTGCGTTCATGCAGTCTGCGCATTCTACATGCAGTGTGGTCTGTGCACACGCACAGGCACTCACATACACACTCTCACAAACATGATCACTCCATCATCATATTTTATTGTGTAGCGTAACTTACGTCGGATTGTTTCTACTTAACTTTAAGAGACACTCTAACTCTAACATGTCTCTTCCTCTTTAAGAGGCGCACGAGCGCTGTCCTCTAAGGTTTCACGGCTCCCGTCCCGTCGCCCGCCGCCAGCCTGCATGGTTCTCGGTGTCCGTCCCTCATCCTGACATGTCGCATGCCTGCTGCCTTGGCCTCCGCACCACCAGAAATGCGGGAAATGTGCCTGAGCAGCACTCTCCGACGACGGCAAGATGTGGGCGCGAGCTGTCCGTTTGTCCTCCGGCATTTCAGGCGCTCAACGCAAATGAACACCCTTTAAAATGCCCCCCCCCTCCACACACACACCCACCCAGAGGGCCAATAAACGCTGTTAGCTGTGTCCACACACAACAAATACTATTAGTGTAAGAGGGGGGGTTTCGTTTTTTTCTCTCTCTCTCAGACCTCATGATGCTGAGCACCAGTGGGGTCCCCAGAGACCACCGTCCTTTTCACAACTCACTTCCTGTGATGAAACGACATGGAAGGGAAGTGGACCATTACAGCCAGCCATGCTACAGGGGATCTCTAGGATCTCCACCTCCATCTTTGTCTACACCTCCACCTCCACCTCTATCTCTATCTCCATCTCCATCTCTACCTCCACCTCTACCTCTATCTCCACTTCCACATCCACCTCTATCTCCACCTCCACCTCGCCATCCACCTCCACCTCTTTCTCCACGTCCACCTCCACCTCTGTCTCCACCTCCACCTCTATCTCCACATCCACCTCCACCTCCACCTCTATCTCCACCTCCACCTCCATCTCCACCTCCATCTCCGCTTTATCACCACCTCCACCTCCAACTCCATCTCTACCTCTATCTCCACCTCTATCTCCACCTCCATCTCTATCTCCACCTCTACCTCTATCTCCACCTCCACCTCTACCTCCACCACCACCTCTATCTTCACCTCCACCTCTATATCTCCACCACAACCTCCACCTCCATCTCTATCTCCATCTCCATCTCTATCTCCATCTCCATCTCTATCTCTATCTGTCACTCTCTGTGGAATGTTTCTATTGTCTTGGGAAGGGACAGAGTTTCAGGGGACGGTGCCAGAGGCATAATGACACTCGTCTGGATGAAGGAGGAGATGTCTGACCATCGCTAGCTTTTCTCTCTCTTTCTCTCTCTTTGTCTCTCTTTGTCTCTCTCTCTCCCTCTCTCTCTGCAGTTTGCAGGCCTGGTGTGATGTCACCAGAATGGGTGCTGAATGCCTAACATCTCAAGGACTGGTCGTCTCAATTTCACCCCCCTTGAGTCATCGATTTTCAGGTGTGTGTGTGTGTGTGTGTGTGTGAGAGCATGCTGCGCGCATGCGCTTCATAATGTCACCCCCCCCCCCCCCCCACACACACACACACACACCGATGCCGCTGTGCTCGCTCCCTGTGGGGCATTGTTCGTACCTCAGAGTTGAAGCGGATCTGACACACGTTGCAGGAGATGATGGGCCGCTTGGTCTTGACCACGACCGGACCGAAGGTGTGGTTCAGCACCGCCTTCTGCACGGGGTCCATCTGCTGGGGGGGGGGGGGGGGGGGGGGGGGAGGGGGGAGACAGAGACGGAGCCTAGGGTTACACACAACGTACGTCGACGGAGCCGATCTTTATACCTCGGAGGAATACACGGCTACAAAGGCATTCGTTTCTA
>PIJE02001041.1:111281-123781 GCA_002895965.2 Coryphaenoides rupestris | reverse complement strand
GGGGGGTGGGGGGGGCGAGGTGGGGTGGGGGGTATGCCATGGTGGAGGAATAACATGGAACCGGAGCGTGCGTATCGCATGCGCTTACAGGATGCCACCAATCCTCAATTTCACAGGGTGGCCATAATCACCTGTCTAAGATGACCGGGGGCCACACACCCACCCGCCCCCCCCTCCCCCTCCCGCCCACCAGCTGTAACCGCACCCCCCTCTCGGTTCACACCGCACGCAACTTCACACCACGGAACGGGAGAACATTCAACACGGAGGCAGCGTGACCCGCACCCCCCCCCCCCCAACCCCCCGGCCGTTGTGAGACCTTTGGGCGAGATCTTCATAAATAGAATGCGGTTTGGTGTAACATCGGACGTGTGAGAATCGCCACAGGGATCTCGACGGCGAGGGAATCGCTTGGACGCGCATCTTGGATGTTTCCTGTTTATCGCCATGCCCCCCCACACACCCTCGATCCACTCCATATCTGTAACGTGCAAATTACATGATCACATCCCACCTGGCTGCTGCAGTTCTATCCCCGGCCAGTAGTGACCAGACCAGGCCGGTCGGTGTATTGGAAACGAATGCTTCCCCTTTAACACATGAACAATATGACCATTATCATCCCTCGGTCCATGAGGCCGTTGCCATCGCTCCTCTACAACACTACAACACGCCAGCATCCAGCGGTCCAACTGAGCAGTGTATATAAATCTGTCCCGGTTACAGTAGCGGACCCGACACTCTGAAAAGCGTGATTTACTGAAGGAGGAGGACACTCCGCAATAATCCCTGCTTTTCATCACTCTACTTGAGGTGCTGTCCACAGCAGACCTGCAAAGGGAACGTACATGGAGGTGTTAGGGGGGGCCGGCGGGAGGGCATGCTGGCCCCACTGTCCTACTGAGTGATTTACCGACCAGTGATCTCCAACACACCTCGACCGCCCGCCGCTAGCACACAGGAGGCAACACAGGCATTGATCGGACACATTTTGAGGGACGTTAAACTGTTCGAGAGCTGCCCAACTCCATAAATCCAGTGCCGTCCCAAGCCTAGCCCCTTCCATTCACTGAAACAACCAGCCTGTCTCTGTGTGTGTCTGTGTGTCTATGTGTGTGTGTGTGTCTCTCTCTCTCTCTCTCTCTCTCTCTCTCTCTCTCTCTCCTCTCTCTCTTTGCTCTTTGCTCTTTGCTCATGCGTTATAGGCAGTTTTAATGTAAATGTTTGGGTGCAAAAAAAGATCAATGCCAGTGTAATAGCTTATTGGATTTCACAGCAGGGCAGAGGTAGTTGAGTGAAGAGATGAAGAGATACAGAGGATGGAAGAAAAGGACCAGGTCTTAATGTCAACCAGCCCCCCTGTCTGTGTGTGTGTGTGTGTGTGTGTGTGGCGTGGGTGTGTGAATATGTGTGTATATTCTTATACATGCGTGTGTGCGTGTGTGTGTGTGCACACATCCATACATCCCCATGTGTGCGGGTGCACATGCGAGAGCACATGTGCCCACGCACGCGAGCGCTAAAGTGCAAGAGCGGACCCACATGCTGTGACTAAGGCTTGTCAAATTGGCAATTCATTAAGCCAATTCAAAGCTAATGATCACAGAGGTAACGTCAATGTCACCCAGGCCTGGGGGTGCCTCTCAATATTCCCTGCCCTGTCAAGCATCCTCTCCGCTCCCGTTAAAAACTAGCAGGACAAGGGTGGCGGTGTGGACGGACTTGGGGGGGTGGGTCGGTGGGGGTGGGGTTGGGGGTGTGGGTCGGTGGGGGTGGGGTTGGGGTGGTGGGTCGGTGGGGGTGGCCGTGCAGCCGTTCTCGACAATGTAGTCTGATGAGAGAGCGCAAAACTGCAGGAACATCAGAGGAACCAGAGGCAGCTTGAGTCCCCAATCTCCCCTCCATAATCAGTGGATTGGCTCAGCGGTGCCTTTAAACGGCGCTTTTGAAACATCTGCATGTGAATGGGCTGCACCGTATAGACACAAGCTGTGGGATGAAAAGCGCTACACTGAGGCGGATTAAAACCGCCTCCTCTCCTCTCCTCTCCTCTCCTCTCCTCTCCTCCTCCTCTCCTCTCCCTGTCTGCTCTCTCCTCTCCTCTCCTCCCTCTCCCCTACCCTCGCTCTCCTCTTCCTGTCCTGTCCTTCCCTGGTCCCTCATCCTCTCTCTCCTCTCCCTACCCTCCTCTCCTGCTCCCTCTCCTCCCTCCTCTCCCCTACCTCTCCTCTCCCTCCTCTCCTCTCCTCCCTGCTCGCCTACCCTCCCTCTCCTCTCCTCTCCTCCTCCCTCCTCTCGCTCTCGCTTTCCCTTTCTCCTTCCTCTCCCTCTCCTCTCCTCTCCTCTCCTCTCCTCTCCCTCCCTCTCCTCTCCTCTCCCTCCCTCCTCTCCTCTCCTCTCTCCTCTCCTCTCCCTCTCCTCTCCTCTCCTCTCCTCTCCCCCCCCCCTCCCCTCCCCTCCCCTCCTCTCCTTCCTCTCCTTTCCCTTCTCACCTCTCCTCTCCTCTCCTCTCTCCTTCTCCTCTCCTTCCTCTCCTCTCCTCTCCTCTCCTCTCCTTTCCTCTCCTCTCCCCTACCCTCCTCTCCTCTCCTCTCCTCCCCCCCTCCCCTCTCACCTCTCCCTCCCCTCCTCTCCTCTCCGGTCGGGAGACAGCCCGGCAGAGAGAGCTAGCCGCCCGCACACCGCTGACAGTAACTAGTAGCTACAGCCGCTGTCTCTGGCCGGCTCCGGCAGGCGGTGTGCTCTCCTGCCGCAGGGACACATCAAGGTGAGCTGTGAGGTTGCACTGCGTGTTGCTTCTGACCGTGCCGCCTGTATAAGTCAATGTTATTTTGGTTTTGCTCGCTTTGGCATTGGCTGCCATTGTCACGAAGCTAAACAAGATGTGTTAATGACATCTGGCGCGTAAAATGCACTGTTGTTGCGTTTTTTCCACGGCGTCCTTGTGGTGTGCTTATTAGAGAGCGTGCCAGCGCCACTGCAGGCGGTAGATGGCCCTGTCTGGGTGTCGCATACCGCTATACTGTGATGGAGTGCCACCAGCAAATCCTATTTACTGCAGCGTAGCTTAGCCTCCAGCCAGGCCACTCTTTTAAACGTATCAGGGAACAAACAACAAAACACACACGTGCGCACACATGTGTGTGTGTGTGTGTGTGTGTGTGTCCATGTGTGTGTACATACTCGTGACGCATCAGGATGTTGACTTATGGGTTTAAATGGTGAAATGATGGAGTCCCTCTGGCGCAGTGTGCACACGGTGTTCTCACTGCAGGTTAATAGACGCTCTTGACAGCGGTGTGTGTGTATGTGTATGCATTTGTGCGTCTGTGTGTGTGTGTGTGTGTGTGTGTGTGTGTGTGCACAGATGGCAACAACTGGCAATCAAGGCAGAATCTGTAATATTATCAGTATCGCCTTTCTGCTTTTTAAAGCACACCTTCAAAAGAAACAGCATGCGTCATTTCAAACGTCCCTAATGTCCTTTATAGACGCAATGAAAGAGGCAATGAAGAGAAATCTGTTGAAAAAATATAGATATGAAAATGGCGCATTTAAAACTGCTTCCAGCCCGAGGGTGCTGTTTGTGGTTCATGGTCATTGCATCTCATGGTCACGACAGAGAAGAGAGGATGAGAGGAAAGGGCAGACACACCACTGCAGATGCAGACCAACGCGCAGAAGACAATCGGTGGACCAGAGTACAGTGGACGAGTTAGCGGGGGTGACGATGGTGGGGGTGGTGGTGGTGGTGGGGGTGGTAGGGGTGGTGGTGATGGAGAGAGAGAGAGAGAGAGAGAGAGAGAGAGAGAGAGAGAGAGAGAGAGAGAGAGAGAGAGAGAGAGAGAGAGAGGGGAAGAGAGTCCAGAGAGCTTGGGGGAGGGGGGGGGGGGGCTGGGCTTGAGCGGAGGGTGGAGGTTGGGGGAAGGGGTGGGACAAGAGGAAGGCTGTGCGTGGGGGGGGGAGGGGGTTGGGGTGGGGGTTGGGGGGGAGGGTAGGGGTGGGGGTTGGGGTGGGGGTGGGGAGAGGGGAGGAAACGGCTGAGCGCCGCGTGGCTGCATGTTTTGAGGTGAGTCCAAGGTGACCGTGGGAGCTAAAATGCTGCGTTAACCTGCAGCTGATGGCGACGGCGGCGGTGGTGGTGGCGGTGGTGGCGGCGGTGGTGGCGGTGGTGGTGGCGGTGGTGCTGGTGGTGGTGGTGGTGGCGGCAGTGGCCACACGCCATCTGTTGGCCGAGGCTGTGCCTGCGGGCTCCGCGGCCTGCACATCACCACCACGCTGGAGTGGGACGGATATTTGCATACGTTTTGTCCACGCGTGAATGTGTGCCAATGTCTTGTTGTTGATGGTGTGTGTGTGTGTGTGTGCGTCTACGTGTGTGTGTGTCGTGTCACAGTCACCGAGTTTGACTGGGCGGTAATACGCAAGTCACGCAGTGATACAACGAACGTCAGAAGGAATAAACATGATGCTGGTCGATTACCTCGCGTGTGTGTGTGGGGGTGTGTGTGTGTCTGTGTGTGTTTGTTTGTGTATTTGTGGATGTGTGTCAGGGGAAGAAATGCAAGATTTTTTAATAAGGGCTTCCCCCCCCCCTTGTAATACATTTCGGCTGTATTCTGGATAATTTGCAGGGCGACGTCAAGTCAAATGTTTGGAAATAGCTCATTTTTTCCCCGTTGCATGACCAATATTCATTGAAAACCTGGACCCACTTTGCAAATACAGAAGTTATCTCTTTAGCCTCCAGGGCAATTGTATTTTGTACATTTTCCTGTTCATTTCTCCTGGTGTGTGTGTGTGTGTGTGTGTGTGTGTGTGTGTGTGTGTGTGTGTGTGTGTGTGTGTGTGTGTGTGTGTGTGTGTGTGTGTGTGTGTGTGCACGTGCTTTGCGTGTGTGCGTGCGTGCGTGCAGGGATGGCAGTCAGTCAGCGCAGGGTCAGGCAGTGGGCCACGTGGAGCCGAGGTACAATACATAATAATTCAATGAATCAATTGTTCCGTGTCAAGTCACCTTTGCCGCACGCTACACAAGCTTTTGTGCAAATCCCTTCCATATGAAATCCAAACAGCCTTCCCTGACTTCATTGACAGAGACTTCTGCCCCTGTTTGCCTGCCAAGTAGCATTTGCCAGGACGACATTTATTTTCATACGGTGCTGTTGTTTGCGAAGGATGTGCCATACGGGCAGACACTGACCAATGAGCGAACAACGAACAATCGGACACAGCGGGACGCCGGTCAGTCAACACCGCGGAAAACGTTGTGCCTTTCTATTATTATATTTGCTTTGTCATTTACTCAGCAGCTGGGGGCCGGGAGGACACAGTACATATTGACACACAGAAACCTGATCATTAAAAGATACACACACATACACGCACACACATACACACACACTCATGCGCATACACACAAACTCATGCGGCACGAACACACACACACACGCGCACGCACACACACACACACACACACACACACACACACACACACACACACACACAGACAGAGCAATGGAAAGCAGGGGGATCATAATTGAGCAGGCCGGGAGTATATGATACAGATGATATGAAATATATCCTGGGAGGTTTCTTGGGCTTGAACTGCGGTCAAAAAGACATTCCATTAAGTCAGTGTGACAGCGAGCGCGTCACCCTGTGGCTTACAGTCAGAGCTGCTGCCGTCCACAAATCTCAAGGACGGCAGAAGGAGAAGGCGGCCCGCTGAAGGCCTAAAGCCACCCGGGGGTAATGAGAACGTATGTGGGTCAAATCACCGTCCACACGATTCTCATTCATACCTGGAGTCCTCTGAATGGAGACCTTAATTGATGATGAGGATTATGAGGACGATGATTATGAGAATGAAAATGAGGATGATGAAGATGATGGCGATGAAGATGATGATTATGAAGATGATGATGTTTCCGATGTAGAGGAGGGTGATGAAGATGATGGAGATGATGGAGATGATGAAAATGTTGAAGATGACGAACACAAAGATTAGGTGGTGATGGTGATGATAATTAAGATGGTGATAATAATAATAATAATAATAATAATAATAATAATAATAATAATAATAATAATAATAATGATAATAATAATAATACAAATAAAAAATCATAATAAA
Source organism: Coryphaenoides rupestris (assembly GCA_002895965.2). NCBI lineage: Eukaryota > Metazoa > Chordata > Actinopteri > Gadiformes > Macrouridae > Coryphaenoides > Coryphaenoides rupestris. Next base: position 117,648 of record PIJE02001041.1, on the reverse strand, counting down.
AATCATAAAATGTAAACACAAATATAAAAATATTATAATAATAATAATAATAATTATTATTATTATTATTATTGTTATTATTGTTATTGTTATTATGATTATTATTATTATGTATTAGTTTTATTATTATTTTTGTATTATTATTATTACAAAATGTTGTTCTTGTTGTTATTATTATGGTGAAATCAAATTGTTGCCTGAATATGCTTTTTTATAATCAAAAAGTGTTTTGTTTGTAGGTCACATGTGTTACCGTTTACCAAACATGCACAAACATCAGCCGGTTTCCTGCCTGGCGTCTAAATGTCAATACCTTTCACCCCTCACTGCACCTCCTCCTCCTCCCGCTAAAGGTTAGCCTTTTTGATCGGAGAGATACACGCACCTGTAATTCATTCAGAGGACCGCGATGAAGAGGGAGTCGAGCTCACACACATGCACACATACATGCAAAGACCGCTGCACGCCGAGCAGCCCCACCACTTTTAATGGGACAGATTGAGTTGAGGCCTGACTGACTCACGCCCTACTAGAGGCAGACTGGCCGTTTCTAAATAAATAAAGACGTCAAAACCTTAGGTGCCTGAAATATTCATGAGAATCACACACGGGGGCTGACGAAGCCGCATTCCACGCGGTAGCCTCCAAGAGGGATGAGCAACTCCTCTCCTCGCTGCTGACTACGCACACACGTTGGAATTTCTCTAAATACTTCCATTCCAGCACGAGACAGCCAGAGCAGGAGAATACGGAAAACACATGCCGAGGAGGGATCGGAGAGGTGGCGGGGAGCAGAGGCACGCCGGACCACAGATGATCCACGCTTCTTTTATTGTGGCGATGGTGACGGATCTCTCTCTCTCTCTCTCTCTCTCTCTCTCTCTCTCTCTCTCTCTCTCTCTCTCTCTCTCTCTCTCTTCTCTGGTCCTCGTACATGGGTCTGAGGCTGCTGTCGTCGGGCAAGTGCGCTGCCCCATGCCATGCAGCCTTTCAAGCCAGGCACCGCCGCAAGCACAACGGGGCCCAATACGCCCCGATACGGGACCACAGCTTCCTGTTGAGGCCTGACCCGACCGGATTACCGTAATAGCATGTTAACAAATACCACAGCTAGCCTTTAAGTATCCAGCATCTGTCTTCAATCAGCACACACACGCACGCACACACGCACGCACATATACACCCTCGCACGCACACTCACACACACACACACACACACACACACAACCACACACACACCACACACACATACACAAACAACCACACACACACCCACACACTCGCGCACACTCGCACACGCATGCAACACACAGAACCCACACACACACGCGCACACACACACACACACACACACACGTACAAGTGTACACTGCTTGCTGCGTACTACGAACGTTGATACAGCCCACCTTCCTCTCTTTCTGCTTTGTCAACAATAAACCACTTCCCATCACCCACCCACCCATCACGGGGGCTATTTTGGTCCGGAGACCCCCGCGGAGAGAGGAGCTGTCGCATACGAGGACCCCCGTCGGTCCGTGTGATTAGGATCATCTGTCAGCGTTTATTAAGCTGACCGATTTGAGTTAATATTCGTGTGCAGCAGGCGGGGATTAGGGGACATCAGCCTCATTAAGACCTCTGAGCATGAAGAGCAAGCCAACACAGGACAGGCAACACACACACACACACACACCAATGCACACACACACCAAGGTTATGTGGTCAACTAAATCTGTGGCTAAAAATAGACTGTGAAAATATAGACGCCAAGAGACTGTCAGTGGGGTAATGTTGGATTTTGACATCTAATCTCCTAATTGGATGATTTATTGAGGAATAAATCTCAGCTCTCTGATTGACACTGTTTGTTGTGTGTGTGTGTGTGTGTGGTGTGTGTGTGTGTGCTGTGTTGTGCACGCGTGTGCGTGTGTGTTTGCAGTGCAAGCGCGTGTGTGCACGTGTGTGTGTGTGTGTTGTGTGTATGTGTGTGTTTGTGTGTGTGTGTGTATGTGTCACAGGGTTAGTGCAAGCATGCGTTAAGAAATGTGGTTTTCTCCTCCGCCGATCGCGACCACATAAAACTCACTGAACAAACGCAGTGAGACAACATCATTATTCTTATTATGAACCTGAACCTCAGACCTCACACACACACACACACACACACACACACACATACACACACACACAAGTGCTCCGGTCATTCGAAAATAATCAGGATTCTGCGACACTGTCGTACAGTTTATATAACGGAATGTTTTGAATGAAATAACGACCCCCTCTTCCAGTTACGACCACTGTGACGCACATCCCTTAAAAGTTTGCGCTCTGAAAAGAATCAGACGCATTTACCTCCCCATCCCCCCAAGAAATATGTCATTTCTTCAGACAGAAAAAAACCCCATTCAACATTTCGGCATTCGAAAGACACATTTGAAACGGAAGCCCTTACCTAAAATCATCATGAAGCCGGCAGCAGCTTCAATGGTTCTATCCTGGAGTGATCTCCTCACTTGGTCTCACCCGTCTTCTCCTCAAAACGCACCGGTGTCTGAGTGAACGATGTCCCAGGTGTCTCTCCTGTCTCTCTCTCTCTCTCTCTCTCTCTCTCTCTCTCTCTTTCTCTCTCTCTCTTCTGCTCCTGGGGCTTTTCAGAGCAAATGTCACCAGGCTGGAATCCTCTCTCAATCCTCTCTGTCCTCTCCCTGTCCTCTGGTCCTCATCCACGCAGGGCGACGGCAAGAGATAATTCACCACCGCTGGATGCAGTCAGAGCGCGCAGGGCTGCAGCCAGGTGTTGGTTTAACGCGGGGGAACCGCTGCAACACACCGTGTGCACGTCACACACACACTCACACACATGCACACACTCACCAACACACTCACTCACTGCTGCTGCTGCTGCTGCTGCTGCTGCTGCTGCTGCAGCCTGTATTTGTATTCAAGGTCGTAATGTGTTTCCGTCCGGCGGCTAGCAGCTCTGTAGAATGCAGTGTTGACACGGAGGAGCTTCCAACACCTCTGCAAGAGCTCACTGATCGCACACTACCTGCTAACTACTGGTGTCTCTCTAGCTCTCTCTCTCTCTTTCTCTAGCTCTCTCTAGCTCTCTCTCTCTCTGTCAAGCTCTCCTCCTCTGTTGATCCCACTCTCTCTCTCTCTCTCTCTCTCTCTCTCTCTCTCTCTCTCTCTCTGCGGAGTGACCTGTGTGTTGCTGTGATCTGTGTTGTTGTGTGTGTGTGTAAGTTGTGTTTGGTACTAGCCCTTTTGCGTGGTATTTTTGGTTAAAACTAGATTCACACACACATAGCCTTCATAGAATGTGTTTTATTCCGTTTGGTATATATTTGGTCCTACTAGATGGGCATGGGCAGCCCCTTTTACAAAAGAATATTAATTGAAATTAGGCCTATGTTTTAGTATATTACAACTTAAAAGTACAGTCAGCACTACAAGACTATAACAATCAAACTACCACTATGAGGAAGTAAATTAAAACCACGCATTTCTCTCGTGCTCCCTCACACAAACACACACACAGGCACTACACACACACACACACACACACACACACACACACACACATGCACACACACACACACACACACACACACACACACACACACACACCCGGCTTATGCTAATCCTTGTCGAACAAAGCAATATATTTCTATCAGACCACATCAAAGAAGAGATGTCCATCAGTCCTCATGTTTATCAGGATTATGACCGTGGACTGTCAGACAGAGAGAGAGAGAAGAAGAGAAGAGAGAGAGAGAGAGGAGAGAGAGAGAGGATAGAGAGAGAGAGGAGAGAGAGATAGAGAGAGAGAGAGAGAGAGAGAGTGAGTGGGATCAACAGAGGAGGAGAGCTTGACAGAGAGAGAGAGAGCTAGAGAGAGCTAGAGAAAGAGAGAGAGAGAGCTAGAGAGACACCAGTAGTTAGCAGGTAGTGTGCGATCAGTGAGCTCTTGCAGAGGTGTTGGAAGCTCCTCCGTGTCAACACTGCATTCTACAGAGCTGCTAGCCGCCGGACGGAAACACATTACGACCTTGAATACAAATACAGGCTGCAGCAGCAGCAGCAGCAGCAGCAGCAGCAGTGAGTGAGTGTGTTGGTGAGTGTGTGCATGTGTGTGAGTGTGTGTGTGACGTGCACACGGTGTGTTGCAGCGGTTCCCCCGCGTTAAACCAACACCTGGCTGCAGCCCTGCGCGCTCTGACTGCATCCAGCGGTGGTGAATTATCTCTTGCCGTCGCCCTGCGTGGATGAGGACCAGAGGACAGGGAGAGGACAGAGAGGATTGAGAGAGGATTCCAGCCTGGTGACATTTGCTCTGAAAAGCCCCAGGAGCAGAAGAGAGAGAGAGAAAGAGAGAGAGAGAGAGAGAGAGAGAGAGAGAGAGAGACAGGAGAGACACCTGGGACATCGTTCACTCAGACACCGGTGCGTTTTGAGGAGAAGACGGGTGAGACCAAGTGAGGAGATCACTCCAGGATAGAACCATTGAAGCTGCTGCCGGCTTCATGATGATTTTAGGTAAGGGCTTCCGTTTCAAATGTCTTTCGAATGCCGAAATGTTGAATGGGGTTTTTTTCTGTCTGAAGAAATTACATATTTTTTGGGGGGATGGGGAGGTAAATGCGTCTGATTCTTTTCAGAGCGCAAACTTTTAAGGGATGTGCGTCACAGTGGTCGTAACTGGAAGAGGGGGTCGTTATTTCATTCAAAACATTCCGTTATATAAACTGTACGACAGTGTCGCAGAATCCTGATTATTTTCGAATGACCGGAGCACTTGTGTGTGTGTGTGTATGTGTGTGTGTGTGTGTGTGTGTGTGTGTGAGGTCTGAGGTTCAGGTTCATAATAAGAATAATGATGTTGTCTCACTGCGTTTGTTCAGTGAGTTTTATGTGGTCGCGATCGGCGGAGGAGAAAACCACATTTCTTAACGCATGCTTGCACTAACCCTGTGACACATACACACACACACACAAACACACACATACACACACACACACACACACACGTGCACACACGCGCTTGCACTGCAAACACACACGCACACGCGTGCACACACACACACACACACACACACACACACACACACAACAGTGTCAATCAGAGAGCTGAGATTTATTCCTCATAAATCATCCAATTAGGAGATTAGATGTCAAAATCCAACATTACCCACTGACAGTCTCTTGGCGTCTATATTTTCACAGTCTATTTTTAGCCACAGATTTAGTTGACCACAATAACCTTGGTGTGTGTGTGCGTTGGTGTGTGTGTGTGTGTGTGTGCCTGTCCTGTGTTGGCTTGCTCTTCATGCTCAGAGGTCTTAATGAGGCTGATGTCCCCCTAATCCCCGCCTGCTGCACACGATATGAACTCAACATCGGTCAGCTTAATAAACGCTGACAGATGATCCTAATCACACGGACCGACGGGGTCCTCGTATGCGACAGCTCCTCCTCTCCGCGGGGGTCTCCGGACCAAAATAGCCCCCGTGATGGGTGGGTGGGTGATGGAAGTGTTTATGTTGACAAAGCAGAAGAGAGGAAGGTGGGCTGTATCAACGTTCGTGTACGCAGCAGCAGTGTACACTTGTACGTGTGTGTGTGTGTGTGTGTGTGTGTGCGCGTGTGTGTGTGGCTCTGTGTGTGCATGCGTGTGCGAGTGTGTGGGTGTGTGTGTGTGGTTGTTTGTGTATGTGTGTGTGTGCATGCGTGTGCGAGTGTGTGTGTGTGTGTGTGTGTGAGTGTGCGTGCGAGGGTGTGTATGTGCGTGCGTGTGTGCGTGCGTGTGTGTGCTGATTGAAGACAGATGCTGGATACTTAAAGGCTAGCTGTGGTATTTGTTAACATGCTATTACGGTAATCCGGTCGGGTCAGGCTCAACAGGAAGCTGTGGTCCCGTATCGGGGCGTATCGGGCCCCGTTGCTGCTGCGGCGGTGCCCGGCTGAAAGGCTGCATGGCATGGGGCAGCGCACTTGCCCGACGACAGCAGCCTCAGACCCATGTACGGGACCAGAGAGAGAGAGAGAGAGAGAGAGAGAGAGAGAGAGAGAGAGAGAGAGAGAGAGAGAGATCCGTCACCATCGCCACAATAAAAGAAGCGTGGATCATCTGTGGTCCGTGCGTGCCTCTGCTCCCCGCCACCTCTCCGATTCCCTCCTCGGCATGTGTTCCGTATCTCCTGCTCTGCTGTCTCCTGCTGGATGGAAGTATTTAGAGAATTCCAACGTGTGTGCGTAGTCAGCAGCGAGGAGAGGAGTTGCTCATCCCTCTCGGAGGGCTACCGCGTGGAATGCGGCTTCGTCAGCCCCCGTGTGTGATTCTCATGAATATTTCAGGCACCTAAGG